>CM056378.1:88787513-89070196 GCA_029718625.1 Synaphobranchus kaupii | reverse complement strand
AAAATACTGGGGGTAATACAGGAGGGGGAGGGGCAAACGGCTGAGGTAATACAGGAGGGGATAATACAGAAAGGGGTTGTTTAAACACTGGGGGTAAGATGGAGGAGGAGAGATTGAAAGGACTAGTAGCTCATTACTTTTACATTTGCTAACCACCTCTCACAGGAAGAAAGGTGGTCGCTCAGCCAGTGGTGGAAGGTCTGGAGGCGTGGCCCAGTTCCAGCCCTTGATTGGCCAGGTGGATGATATGGGAGGAGCAGACTTTTCAGACTTTGAATCGGAGGATGAGCTGCAAATAGACGAAACCCCGCCCCCAAAGCGCAGAGCAAAAGCACAGACTAAGAAGAGACTTTCAGGTAGGTCCCGCTCCCAATGAACACGGATCCCTAACCGATTGAACCCTCCCATTAAGAAAATTAGGGACCATTTTCACATCTTAACTCACCTCTACTTTCGAGACCTAGTTTGACATTTTTTTAAATGGTAAAAACAATAACGTGGTCTCATTGTCATCACAAAAAGACTTGTTCTACAACATGATTGAGTTTGTGTTTTTTTTTTTGTGTTTTTTCTCTCAAAAGTATAACAATGATCATTACTCAAAAGTTACACTATGGGTGTCAATTATCAGAAAGATCAGAGAGGTGCAGGGTAAAAAGGGTCCCATTTTCCCCTGGAATGTTCCCCATGCATGTTGTGCTCTCTGCAGGTGCTTGTGCTGTTGTACATGCGTGTTCTTCTCTCTGCAGGTCTGCCCAGGAAGCTGCCCCGTGCTAAGCCATGCTCAGACCCTCACCGCGTGCGGGAGCCTGGAGAGGTCGACTTTGATATTGAGGTGAGCTGGACGCTTTTTCCTTGATATACATCCCCTTTACACTCAATACATAACTAGGGTTGTCAAAAGTATCGATACTTCGATACTTTTCGATAGCACATGCTTAAAAACGATACGATCTCAACTTTATAAAAAAAACTATATTAAATAAAAAAAATTATTTTTATTTTTTATTTGTATTAAATATTTGTGGGTCTTCAGTGCCTCTGGCTTCATTACGGCATTCTCTCCAGCAACGAACCCACCGAGTGAGTGAGTGAGTGAGTGAGTGAGTGAGTGAGTGAGTGAGTGAGTGAGTGAGTGAGTGAGTGAGTGAGTGAGTGAGTGAGTGAGTGAGTGAGTGAGTGAGTGAGTGAGTGAGTGAGTGAGTGAGTGAGTGAGTGAGTGAGTGAGTGAGTGAGTGAGTGAGTGAGTGAGTGAGTGAGTGAGTGAGTGAGTGAGTGAGTGAGTGAGTGAGTGAGTGAGTGAGTGAGTGAGTGAGGTGAGTGAGTGAGTGAGTGAGTGAGTGAGTGAGTGAGTGAGTGAGTGAGTGAGTGAGTGAGTGAGTGAGTGAGTGAGTGAGTGAGTGAGTGAGTGAGTGAGTGACACAAGCACTAACAGGTACGATGATGATCAGAAGGAGAGCGAGAGACAAAACGCGCCAGTGGATGTCACTCAGAACAGCCAGCGAGCCGTCACTGTTATTCAAGAAGCTAGCTAGAGTTAGCCATGGCAAGTCCAGCTCCAGAACTAACGTTAGTCGAAAAAGAAAATAGTAGGAGTGCTGTTTGGCAATATTTTGCCTATGAGGCGGATGCAGAAGGAAAGGCGAAAGATTTGCAAAAGCCAATTTACAAAAGGTGGTTCAAAACGGTGCCAACAAGAGGAGGGAACCCTTCAAATTTGGCAAAGCATCTGAAGGACCAGCACCCTGATCTCTCCAAAGAATTGAGAGAGGTAATGTATAATTTAATAAGTGTTCAGTTATTGTCATGAATGACGTTGCGATGTGATGCTGATGAGCTCAGAAAGTTTCCCCCGAGCGAGCTAACGTTAGCAGCTATAACGTTAACGAGCTTAGCTTTTTTTTTTTCTCAGAGCAAGCTAGCATCTAACTAGCTGGCTTGCTATGTTGTGTGTTGCTTAACGACACAAACTACATTAGCCAAAGTAAGGTAACAGGGTTGCGTGAGCTGAGCTGACGACATAACGTTACACATTTATCCAAAATTAGTTTCAGCCAACGTTAGCTAACGTAAAATAGCTGATCTTGCGCATTGATTACTGCCAGTGATGTTGGACCTGACAGAAAGTTTTATTAATTTTAATTGTATAAAAATACATGCAATTTAAGAATTATACCATCAAATCTAATTATGGATTTTCTTTCATATAGCACCAGAGAGAAGCTGCAAAGGACACCCAGACCCTTGCAATTGGAATGTTCTTGTTTTATTTTATTTATCCTTTGTTTACAGGGGAAACCCACTGAGACTGTATTGTGTTTACAAGTGAAGCAACATTAGAGAAAAAATAATAATAATACAAAAAGCAATAATAACTACATAAATAATGTGTAGGCCTACAAGGTAGGAAAACAATTAAGAATAGTAATAATAATGTTAATCTTGTTCTGTGTTCAGTCACTTTTTCTGTACCAGCACTGTGTGCAGGTTGTTAATAATAATTTTTTTTAAATGTATCCTATTTTGTGTGCCTAGGACTTTTTTTTGTGTGCCGTGGTATCGAAAGAGGTATCGAGTATCGTTTTCTTATATTAGTATCGTATCGAAGTTTCAAATTCTGGTATCGTGACAACCCTATACATAACTGCTTTAATCTGTGTATGTACCCACTTTACACTGCATTTACACCCGTTTTCCACTTTATTTACACCAGCTTTATCTTCCACTTATGCTGGCTTTACACTGCGCTTACACCTTGCCTGGCTTTCTCCTTCACGTATCCTTGTGTAACACCCGCTTCCTGTGCTCGTGTAGGAGGACTACAGCACAGACGAAGACTCTCTGACTGCGCAGGGGGTGAAAGGCGGTGCAGGGGGGATTCTGGACCTGCTGAAGGCCAGCAAGCAGGTGGCTGGTCTGGATTCTGGTCTTAGGTACGCTCAAGCGCTCAGTGTTTTACAGAGCTGGAACCAGGCTGGCTCATTATACCCCTTTCCCCACTGTAGAGCTGAACCAGGCTGGCTCATTATACCCCTTTCCCCACTGTAGAGCTGAACCAGGCTGGCTCATTATACCCCTTTCCCCACTGTAGAGCTGAACCAGGCTGGCTCATTATACCCCTTTCCCCACTGTAGAGCTGAACCAGGCTGGCTCATTATACCCCTTTCCCCACTGTAGAGCTGAACCAGGCTGGCTCATTATACCCCTTTCCCCACTGTAGAGCTGAACCAGACTGACTCATTATACCCCTTTCCCCACTGTAGAGCTGAACCAGGTAGGCTCATTATACCCCTTTCCCCACTGTAGAGCTGAACCAGGCTGGGTCATTATACCTCTTTCCCCACTGTAGAGCTGAACCAGGCTGGCTCATTATACCCCTTTCCCACTGTAGAGCTGAACCAGGCTGGCTCATTATACCCCTTTCCCCACTGTAGAGCTGAACCAGGCTGGCTCATTATACCCCTTTCCCCACTATAGAGCTGAACCAGGTAGGCTCATTATACCCCTTTCCCCACTGTAGAGCTGAACCAGGCTGGCTCAATATTCCCCTTTCCCATTGTAGAGCTGAACCAGGCTGGCTCATTATACCCCTTTCCCCACTGTAGAGCTGAACCAGGCTGGCTCATTATACCCCTTTCCCCACTGTAGAGCTGAACCAGGCTGGCTCATTATACCCCTTTCCCCACTGTAGAGCTGAACAAGGCTGGCTCATTATACCCCTTTCCCCACTATAGAGCTGAACCAGGTAGGCTCATTATACCCCTTTCCCCACTGTAGAGCTGAACCAGGCTGGCTCAATATTCCCCTTTCCCACTGTAGAGCTGAATCAGGCTGGCTCATTATACCTCTTTCCCCACTGTAGAGCTGAACCAGGCTGGCTCATTATACCCCTTTCCCCACTGTAGAGCTGAACCAGGCTGACTCATTATACCCCTTTCCCACTATAGAGCTGAACCAGGCTGGCTCATTATGCCCCTTTCCCCACTGTAGAGCTGAACCAGGCTGGCTCATTATACCTCTTTCCCCACTGTAGAGCTGAACCAGGCTGGCTCATTATACCCCTTTCCCCACTGTAGAGCTGGACCCAGGCTGGCTCAATATACCCCTTTCCCCACTGTAGAGCTGAACCAGACTGGCTCATTATACCTCTTTCCCCACTGTAGAGCTGAACCAGACTGGCTCATTATACCTCTTTCCCCACTGTAGAGCTGGAACCAGGCTGGCTCAATATACCCCTTTCCCCACTGTAGAGCTGAACCAGGCTGGCTCATTATACCTCTTTCCCCACTGTAGAGCTGGAACCAGGCTGGCTCAATATACCCCTTTCCCCACTGTAGAGCTGAACCAGGCTGGCTCAATATACCCCTTTCCCCACTGTAGAGCTGAACCAGGCTGGCTCAATATACCCCTTTCCCCACTGTTAGAGCTGAACCAGGCTGGCTCATTATACCTCTTTCCCCACTGTAGAGCTGGAATCAGGCTGGCTCAATATTCCCCTTTTCCACTGTACAGCTGGAATCAGGCTGGCTCAATATTCTCCTTTCCCACTGTAGAGCTGGAACTAGGCTGGCTAACTATACCCCTTTCCCCACTGTAGAGCTGAACCAGGCTGGCTCAATATACCTCTTTCCCCACTGTAGAGCTGGAATCAGGCTGGCTCAATATACCTCTTTCCCCACTGTAGAGCTGAACCAGGCTGGCTCATTATACCTCTTTCCCCACTGTAGAGCTGGAATCAGGCTGGCTCAATATTCCCCTTTTCCACTGTACAGCTGGAATCAGGCTGGCTCAATATTCCCCTTTCCCACTGTAAAGCTGGCACCAGGCTGGCTCATTAACCAAATATGACCTGTTCGTTTGTAATTCTCTGCAGGGGTAAAGACTGGTTGAGGTTAACAGCATAAACTGTTTTCTTGAGTGTTCAAGTGATAATATTCTCCTGTCCCCTCTCTCTCTCTCTCCTGTAGTGAGGACGCCCCAGCATCTCCCAGCACACGTGATGCCATACAGGGCATGCTATCCATGGCCAATCCCCCTTCCTCCTCCTCTTCCTCCTCCTCCTCTCTCTCCGTGTCCGGGAGCACAGGCAAGGGGAAAGGGGGTGGGGCTTCGTGGTGGGCTGGCGGTGCCCAAAAAAGAGGCATTCCCGAAAAGAAAAGCTCCATCCAGCGTCCTGGAAAACGTCCAATCAAACGCCCCACCCGCCACCTCAGCGATGACGGGGAGGAGAGCGTGGATGAGCAGGAAACCCTGGGAACTTGCTTTAAGGATTCAGATTACAGTGAGTGTGTGTGTGTGTGTGTGTGTGTGTCTGTGTCCGTGTGTGTGTCTGTGCATATCTCAGATTCTTGCATTGTGCCTTTTTAAGATTTCTTTCGACCATCTTTCAGTTTATCCTTCCCTGGAGTCGGATGAGGAAGACCATGCCATGAAGTCTAAGATGAAGAGGAAGAGGAACACAGATGACATACCGTGGAATCCCAAAGGTGCTCAAGTTTTTCTCCCTCTCCAGAGTACACTCCAGATAGAGTTCTTCTTTTTCAAAGTCTTAAACTCCTGCTGCGTGCCTCACAAACGCTTTTCTTTCCCTACAGCCCGCGTGACCCCCACCCTGCCAAAGCAGGAGCGCCCTCTGCGGGAAGGGGCCAGGGTTGCGTCTGTGGAGACGGGACTCGCTGCTGCTGCAGCCAAACTGGCACAGCAGGTGAGCTGGTGTACACTATCCACACTGAATCAGGGAGATTGAGTGCACTACACACACTGAACCAGGTAAATGTAGTGTACTGCACACACTGAACCAGGTAAATGTAGTGCACTGCACACACTGAACCAGGTAAATTTAGTGCACTACAGACACTGAACCAGGGAAATGTAGTGCACTACACACACTGAACCAGGTAAATTTAGTGTACCACACACACTGAACCAGGGAAATGTAGTGCACTACACACACTGAACCAGGTAAATTTAGTGGACTACACACACTGAACTAGGGACATGGAGTGCACTAGACACACTGAACCAGGGACATGGAGTCGTAAACTCCAGTCAAGAATACATCACCTGGTAACAGAGAAGCGGTTCTTCAATTTCCAGCTAGCTTACAGAAGTGAACAGTGTGGTGCCATAAACAATTTCTTGTTATTGTAAGCATTTAAGTGCCTGGGCTATTAATTTAACTTTAGCAGTATACATATCAGCAGTGTTGCATATTAATATTCAGTTATTGTTTTTTCTTTTTTTTTTCTAGCAGCAGCAGAAAACCACCAAGAGGAAATACACCAAAAAGCGCCCCCCAGCGCCAAACCCCGCCCCACTCCAGCTGCCTCGCGTGCCGTCTCCAAGCTCGCCCCCCCTGCCCCCTGACCCCCCCTCCGACTGTGGGGTGGAGGATCGGAGGGTGGAGTCATTCTCCGCCAGCCTGCTGGATCACGAGTACACAGCGGGACCTGGGCCGTTCGGGCAGGGGGGCCCCCGGGGTTCCGGTGCCATGGCGCCTGGGGTGTTCCTGTCATCCAGACGCCCCTCGCTCTCCCCCCAAAACAGCAGCAGCCTCTCCCCCTCTGCCCATTCTCCTGCAGGGGGCGCCAGTGCCGGAATGGGACAAGGTACACATGAGCGCAAACACGCACTTACAGTCAAGCCGGAAAGTCTGCACACTCCTTTCACCTTCTCCACGTTTTATTACGTTACAGACATATTCTACAATAGATTGAGTTAATTTTTTGCCTCAAACATCTACACACAATAGCCAATAATGACGAAGTGAAAACAGGTTTTTAGAAAATATGCAATTTTATTTTACTGACAAAAATAGGTTATTTAGGGGTTACATATCTGTACACACCCTTAGCCTAATACTTGGTTGCTGCACCTTTGGCAGCGATTAAGGGCTTCAAGGCATCTTGGGAAAGAAGCGATGAGCTTGGCACACTTGTTTCTGGACATTTTTGCCCATTCCTCTTGGCATATCCTTGCAAGCTCCGTCAGGTTGGATGGGGAGCGTCGGTACACAGCCATTTTCAGCTCTTTCCACAGATGTTCAATTGGATTCAGGTCTGGGCTCTGGCTGGGCCACTCAAGGACATGCAGACTTTCTCCGAAGCCACTCCTTTGTTCTCTTGGCTGTGTGCTTCTGGTCGTTGTCATGTTGGAAGGTAAACCTTCGCCCCAGTCTGAGGTCCAGAGCGCTCTGGAGCAGGTTTTCTTCAAGGATCTCGGTGTACTTAGCTGCATTCATCTTTCCCTCTATCAGGACTAGTCGCCCCGTTCCCGCTGCTGAAAAACATCCCCACATCATGATGCTGCCACCGCCATGCTTCACTGTAGGGATGGTATTAGCCAGGTGATGAGCGATGCCTGGCGCTTGGTATTCACGCTTGGTATTCAGGCCAAAAAGTTAAATTTTGGTTTCATCAGACCAGAGAATCTTGATTCTCATGGTTTGAGAGTCCTCTAGGTGCCTTTTGGCAAACTCCAAGCGGGCTGTGATGTGCCTTTTACTAAGGAGGGGCTTCCGTCTGGTCACTCTACCATAAAGGCCTGATTGGTGGAGTGCTGCCTGGATGGTTGATCTTCTGAAAGGTTCTCCCATCTCCACAAGGATACGCTGGAGCTCTGTCAGAGTGACCCTCGGGTTCCAGCTCACCTCTCTGGCCAAGGCCCGTCTTCCCCGATTGCTCAGTTTGGCCGGGCGGCCAGGTCTAGGAAGATTCTTGGTGGTTCCAAACTTCTTCCATTTACGAATGATGGTGGCCACTGTGCTCTTTGGGACCTGTAAAGCTGCAGAGATTTTTCTGTACCCTTCTCCAGATCTATGCCTTGACACAATCCTGTTTCTGAGGTCTGCAGATAATTCCTTTGACCCCATGGCTTGGAGTTTGCTCTGACATGCACTGTCAACTGTGGGACCTTATATAGGCAGGTGTTGGCAATCCCCAATCATGTCCAATCAATTGAATTTATCACAGGTGGACTCCAATTAAGTTGTAGAAACATCTCAAGCAGTATCAGTGGAAACAAAATGCGCCTCAGCTCACGTTTGGGTGTCATATCAAAGGGTGTGCACACTTGTGTACATATGATATTTTACATTTAGATTTTTTATCAATTAGCACAAATGTCTAAAAACCTGTTTTCACTTTGTCATTATGGGCTATTTTGTGTAGAATTTTGAGACAAAAAATGAACTCAATCTATTGTAGAATATGTAACGTAATATAACGTGGATAGGTGAAAGGAGTTTCCGGACTTTCCGGCTTGACTGTATATACACGTATGCATTCTCAGGCAAATGCACACAGTAATTCTCAATCCATTGTCAACATGAATTAGAAATGTTTGCTGAAAGATGTTTAATATTATTATTATTATTATTATTGATTAAGCTGAGAGACCACCCCAAATACAACAATAGATGTGGTCAGAAAGAAAGATACCAGAAATTTCAGTGTACAGAGTTAAAGGGAAACCCAACACGCTGGTTTAGCTAGACCTCGCCCCCTTTTGATATTTGAAAAATGCCAAAATCTGGGTGTGACAAGGTAATAATATAGGGGCTGAGCTCCATGTATCAAACCACGCCCCAGCGATTTATGCATTTTTTTCACCAGTAGCCTACAGCCCATTCCACTCTGGACGGCACTCACAGCGGCTGCTCTGTTCCACTCCTCTCTCTCTCTACCTCTCTCATTCGTACACACACAGCACGCATAGCCGTGTTTGGGCTTATAGTGATGTAGCCAGTAAACAACAAATCACACGCTGTAGCCTGGGTAACTGGTGGCAGCAAAAACCTGCATACACACCAGGGGAGTATTTCACAAAGCAGGATTACTGAGTTAGCTGGATAACTGCACTGAGTAGAACCTGGAACACAGACTGAAGTAAAGAGAGCTGTTCTGGGTTTTACTAAGTGGAGTTATCCTGCGAACTCAGTTACCCTGCTTTGTGAAATACCCCCCTGCATAAATGCTAAGCTAAGATAATAATAATAATAATAATGCTAGCTACTTGGTAAGCTAGACTGAAAAACGAACTATCAAAAAACAAGGGACTATCAAGTTAACCGTAAAAAAATCTACCGAAAGTACTATAACTCACTAGAATATTCAAAAAAGCTAAAGTAGGCTATCTATCTATTTCTCTTTCTCTCTCTCGCGTTGGCAATCTCCACGCAGATCAACCATTGAAATTTGGTTTTATAGCTGGGGCGTAGGCCGCCCTCGCTGCAAAACTTCAGGGCGTAGCTGTACAGGTTTGAATTTGCTAATCAGGAGTCAAACGTCAGCTGGATGAAGGGTTGCTGGCCAATGCCAGACTGAACGTGCAGTACCTAATGTTTTACCACTAGAGACACTTTTGAGCCAGATCCTTTGGGTCTGTGCTGTTTTGTGCCGACTGAAATAAAATGTCAAGATTTGGCCTAGGATCAATCAGTGACACTTAATGTATATAACCATAATGTATCAGGTTTCATCTAAAATAAGTGGTTTTAGTGCTTTGTTACCCTTTAAATTGTACAAACAACATCCGGTTCACTGCATCTGGTGCCATTTATGTGCACCGATAAAACAAAAACTTGAGCACAAATCTTTTTTTGCCGTAGCCCGATTTAATATAATCGGATAAAAGCGTTTACATCACATCTTCCATAGGCGTAGTATTAACTTAATTGGGTTAAGATAAAATTATTATTGTGCTTGCAAACGTAGCCATTGAGTATGTGGTGAACTTAACAAGCACGCACTCAAACCGCACAGACGCACACTGACATGCACGCTCTCTGAAACTGACCCCCCCCCACCCCCTCTCTGTCTCTCTGTCCCTCCCAGGGAAGCGTTTGAAGAAAGGCCTGGCCACAGCCAAACAGAGACTGGGGAAAATACTGAAGATTCACCGCAACGGCAAACTGCTGCTGTGAGGGCAACCACGGGGGCTTTAAACAGGAGCAAAGGAGGGGCAAGAGTTTATATTAATTCATATGGGGGGGGGAGTGGCAGAGGCAGGGACAGTGAGGGGTTTATATAAAGGGGCAGGGTTTATAGGGGATTACAGAAACAGGAGGGTGGGTGAACGGTAATACAGGGAGGATTTTGTTGTGGAGGGTCGGGAGATCCCCTATTTTAATTTGGTTGCTTTTAATTCCACTGAAGGTCTCATTCCATCCCTCCTCTGGCTCCCAGGTGTTCTCCCTCAATATCATTATCACTCCATCTCTCCCTGTCCAACAAGCATAGTCCATTGCATCCCTCCATATAGAGCCTAGTCAGAATTGACAGAATCAAGGTATTTTATCTCTGTGTTTGCCATTGGCTCCCATCGCCAGCCAGGCTCCTCAGTGATTCAGATGTAACGGAGATGGCCAAGCATTAACACGCAGTCCCCTCATGAAAAGCGATAATGAAAATATGGTGATATAGCAAAATGAGGTTTAAAAAAACAAAAAAAAACAAAAACTGTTCATATTTTGTTGGTGGTCTGCTATGTAACCTTGCTAGTGTCCTCAAATTCGCCTGTTGTGTTAATGACAGCCTTTTATGAAGAAGAAACTGTAGTGTTTGTGCAGATAGTATTAGAGCTTTGTTAGCTAGAGCCAGTCATTGGTCTTGTCTCTTTGTGCACAGAGAGAGTTCTGGAAGGTTTAAGATTGGAGATCCCAGAGTGTGAACAGATTGGCAAAAAATAGCGAGAGAATAGATTTGTCCAGCCAGACATGTCCTTCGCAGTCCCAGAGTGCATGTGGACCAGCAGCTGCTGGGGAGAGTGTGGCTGCATAGACGTGTGTGCCAGAGCTACATTCAACACTGCCCCGCCCCTCGCCCTCTCTCTCTGTCCACCCCCCCCCACCCCCCCCCCCCCCCATCTTCTTTTTTTTTGTTTTGGTATCTTTAAAAAAAAAAAAGGATGTATAATATTTTCACTGCAGTAGATCTAGTCTTAGAGTCTTAGTAATGATTATGTTGTGTGTAATGTGTCTGGACTGTGTGCATGTATTTGTGCACATACGTGCACTTGTTTGTGTGGGTGTGTGGTTGCGCGTGCTTTTTTTTTTTTTTTTTTTTTTTTTGTTTCTGTGTGTGTGTGTGTGTGTGTGTGTGTGTGTGTGTGTCAGAGGGAGACGGAGCGAGAGCGATGCATCTTGAGTTTGAATGTATGAATTAGGAAAGGGAATGTTTGTTAGGGAGGAGGAGACCTTTTCCCTGTTGACTCAGGCCAGTGCAGATTCTAGAGTTTTTCAGATTACGGTCTAATTTCAGACGATGGATGTTTATAGGACGATTCAGCACTGAGGGTTTATTTTGCTTAGGTTTTGTACACATTTATGTTTGTATGTAAATCATTGTGTTTTATACAGTATGTACACACGGACGTTCGTTAACCATCATCTAACCTGCTTCCAGCCGTTTTATTTCTTTATTTCTGTCGTTTTTGTCCTTCCGTCCATCTCTCTTCCCATTTTCTCCCTTTCACTGCCCCCCCCCCCCCCCCCCCCCCCCCTCTACAGCCATTTAAAACCAAATTTCCTCCAAAGTGGGCTTGTCTGTCCTGGGGTGGGGGGTTATTGGTTCCTACAAGTATAAGACTTTAAATGACTAATACTGTCATACCTGGCTGGACTGGTTCAGTTAAGCGTAAAGGCTGTCATTATAATCGCCTCCTGCTCAGAATGTACAGGCATATTCAGATATAAATTGGATTCTGGTGGATGTAGTCACTCAAATAATATATCTGGAAGCATAAGTCCCCCCGTAAACCTGGACTACTGTGCTAAAAAAGGTTACTTTGACTCAAGATCCATATTTGCTTGTTGAATTATGTTTAAACTGATTTTAATGGTATTTTTAGATATATGCATCTTTATAAGTAACCCAAAGCAGACTGTAGGATGTCTTGACTTGACTGCCATCAATGTAACTGAACTTTGGGACTTGGTGTAATATAGACGTGATCCAGCAGGAGGACTTCAACAATGCATTTTCTATTCAACGAGCAGTGCAGTAGGGTTTAAGGTTGTATTAGGCTTAAGTTAGGGTTATGTTGGTGTCTCGGAGGGGGGTGGGTGGGGGGGGGGGGCAGTATACTACGAAGCAAAATTATGGAGTTAGCTGGATAACTGCACTGAGTAAATCCCGGAACATCTCTTTTTACTTCAGTCAGTACTTCACTCAGATTTGGGAATGTTCCCGGTTTTACTCAGTGCAGTTATCTAGCTAACTCAGTAACCCTTCTTCGTAGTATACCCCCCGGTCTGTAGTTTTCACAGAAGAAGAGGAGAGGAAGTCCTGGTGGGATTTTGGTCTGTACATAATTGTTCTGTGTCATTTTGTTTTTATAGTTTGAGAAAAATAATTCAGTCTTTCTTAGAATATTCTTTATAAAAAATGTTTTGGGAAATATCGAGTTCACAAGAAAAACAAAGTTATTTAGTTCAGATGTTTTGGTTCAGTTTTTAAACAGTTAAGCTTTTATTATTATTAAGCCTTTAGTTGGTTTGATGTTGTTGTTGTTATTATTATTATTATTATTATTGTAATAATGAAGTTAATATTTACCAATGAAATACCTATGTTCTTTTACTGTTTTATTTTGTGTGTAATATTATTTTGATTGTTAATATGAATAATTTCCTTTTATTGTAAACACATTTTGTTAACTTTTTTAATGTTTTCTTTGGGGACGAGAGGGAAGAGTTGAATTGAAATATAACTTTTGCTTTTTTTAATTAGGGATTAATTGTTTCATTGTCATGTGTCAGTTTGTACTCCACTCTCATCCTACACATTGTTCCATCCCTTTTAATTTTTCCAGAGTTGAGTTTGTTGAAGGAGAGAAGTTCCTGTGCATTGAATCCCACTGTGTCTTTGAGACCATTTGTTTAAGGATATCGAGAGAGCAGGGCCACTTCAAGCACAGCTTGTACAGTGCCCTGACGGCATTCAATCCATTCTTAATAATTGTACATATTTGGAAACAAGTAGGTGTGGTTAATATATTTTAGGTGTATCCCTAGAAAGCAAATGTTTAGCATTCCCGCAGTAGCATTTCACCAAAGCTGATTAGCCTTGTTGTACCTCCGAATCTCACCTTTAGACAGAGTCACCGGTGGGCCATTTGTGCGATTGCGATTTAAGCTAATCCGTGAGGTTGAGGGCCCCTGCATAACTTTATTTATTTATTTGCAAAAATTTACACTTCTCATCAGTCCAGAATTAAAATCACTATTTCTTGAAAGTAAATATTGAAATGTGAACAGTTTTGTCAGTTTTCACAAATAAGACACATTTTTGTTGTGAGGCATGTTTGTGTTCACGTGCGGCTTCCTCACATGCAGTCTTTCATACTCACTCACTCTCTCTCTCTGTCTCTCTCTCTCTGCGTGTGAATATTGTCCTCACCCTCCTTTTGTAATATCTCCTTGTCATATCTGTCCAGTTAAGTGTGACGTCTTCAAGGTTTTGTTTTCAGAAATGGACTTTACTGTACATTCGAAGTTCCTCTCAGGGTTTATTTTGTATCTCAAGCAAAATTAGGTACAAATTTCACTAAAGAAACGGTGGTAAAATATATACATTACCGTCAAAACAATAAGCCCCAGACCAGGTTTAAGTCAAGTGTGCATTTTTATGTGTGGTATGCAAACTCCAACAACCTCTCAATTTCCTGGCTTACTTTCATAAAAAACAAAAGTAAAAAAAACAAAAATTAAGTGGATTTTCAAATGAACTCAATAAAATGGTATTTTTTAGAAACCCAGTTTTGGTTTGCGTGTGGGCTGTCTTATTATTGTCTTGCAATGATGAAAAACCTGAACCGGGAACAGCTTAGGAATTCTCTCAGTTCAGTCAATAAATCCAATTTTGGCCAATGGCTCTCAAGCCTCAGATGATCCTGTCCCATCATTAAGTCTCATGTTGCCATAGCAAACACTATACAAAAATGTGTTGGCCAAAGTATTGCAGCGAACCTTTGTTTTGATACCTTAGTGTGTTTACCTTGCACACCAAAACCAGTTCTGCGAATTTGGGTAAACCCGTGGGTGTGAGATGCATGTCTTGGAATGACGACTCATAACATCAAAAAACTAAACGAAATGCGTGTTTGGAAGAAATAGATTTTAACAAATGTTTCCACTGACATATTAATAGAATAATATTGTGGAGTAAGCAAGGGCAGCTTTCTGTTGTCTTCACAGCTGGCGTATATTTTTGGCTTGTCAGTGGCTTCCTTCTTGTCTAGTTGACCAAATTATGTCATTACTGTACATCAGGTTCCTCAGACTGACAGTTGGAAGACCTGTGCTGGCAGTGACCCCTGACCCTGCACAAGGAACTGCAGTCTGTATAGGAGCAAAGCTGTTGGATGTACTCACATCTAGATGTGAAGGGCAGGACATTTAACCAGGGTCTGAATGTTAGCCGGCTGTGGATATACTCTTGGTCCTTTGGTCGTTGTGAAGAAAAAGCACTTATTTTTCACATGCATCAGAAATTATGTCTGTCCTACTGCATTGGCATAGTCAGCATAGTTCCCATTCGTGATAGAATAATAGTGTGATACATGGCTGGGGGTGGCCACTGATCACATGATAAACAGACAACTCAAACAGATATTTGGCTTGCTGCCTTTTATTTTGCGCAAAAGAACAAAAACACAACGATTCCTCTCTAAAACATGAAAAGGCCAATCTGGCAACCAAAAGCTCTGGCAACCAAAAGCTCTGAAAAGGGAAGGAAAAAGGGCCAGAAAAAGCCACAAAAGAAGAATGTACCCCTGCAGGCAGGAACATGCGGGTTACAGCCCAAACTCAGTCCTCCAAAAAGTCCCCTTAGGCCTGCAAACCAGGGCCTGCTTGCATTGCATATCTTAAGGGAAATTTTCCCTTGTCCCTTAAAACACCTTTAATTTTAAGTGAGTTGCATAGTACTAAGTATTTAAGGATTTAGTTAAGTATCTCCTTTAAATATTCGTTTCCTTTAGCATTCCTTTAAATAATTTAGCAATTTCAAAAAACACCCTAAGGGAAGCCCTCCCCCTACAAATAAGTATCAAATAACAATAACTTAATGTAGGCTACAATGCTATTAGAGCTCCGTGAAGCTAGCCACAAAAAGACAATATTATTGTGGCAATATTAAACAGTAACACAATAAGAGTAATGTTAGCTTTACTTATCTAGCTACATAACCACAGCACTATAATAGGTTACAGTAGGCCTACCTCCAACCGTCGTTGCTGTATTAAGTTACAATTACAATGCATTTAGCAGACGCTATTCCAGAGCGACTTACAGAAATGCATACAAAAGGTTTAACGTTAAGCAATTAAACATTTCGTTCCTTGGGCCATTAGGGTCGTCAATATGGATGACTTAATACCCAAACTGGATATCAATAGGTGAGGGTTTAGCGCTAGCCTCATAGGCCGTGGCTATTGCCTTCACTATCCATCGGGAGAGGCTTTGAGCCGAGAGCGCTGTCCCTTTGGCCTTTGGTCTTGCAGTAGCAAACAAAGAGTTGCCCCGTACATCTGAATGACATGGTCGCTTCAACGTAGCATCGCAGCACGCGCACTGGACATATCAGGTGTGCATCCCGCAAGTCCTCGTCTGGTGGGGGGTGAAGCACCGCGAGCTCAATCGGCTGGTTGAGTATTTTGGGCAGAAATGACTACTGTCAACGTGACTTCTGAGTCAGCCGGTCTCCACCTTAGACACTGCGCTGATGGAGAGCGCGCAGAGCTCACCAACGCGTCTTGCTGATGCCATCGCTAGCAGAAAGCCACTTAAAAGAAAAGAAAGCCACTTAAGGCTGATCGTCTCGAGAGGCTCATAGGGCTGAACCGTGAGCGCTCTCAGCACCAAGGGGAGATCCCAGTGACCTCACAGGTCTCAGCCACTGGGCACCCTTCAGGTACTGGCTGACAAGGTAATGGCTCCCTGCAGGCTTATGTACCCAGACATGCCTGCTGGATATGGCAGCCGCATAGGTTTTCAGTGTGCTGGCTGCTTTTTTCCCGTTATCAAGTAAGGACTGTAAAAAGTCCAATAGTACAGGGATCGGACAGCACCTTCCCTTAAGCACGTGTTCCAAATTGCTGCCACATATACCCATAGGCCCTCCTCGTAGAGGGGGCTCTGGAGTTGAGTAGCGTCCGCTGGACGGGGGAGCCACACTGCATTATGGAAGGGTCGGGCTCCTCAGTGGCCATACCCAGAGACTCATCATGTTTGGCTGAGGGTGCCAAACAGTGCCGCTCTGTTGTGATCCTCCCGAACTGGAATTTTTCAGGGTGGATCGCAAACAAGGCCGAGGACCCTGGAAAACCAGGGTTTCATTGGCCATCTGGGGGCTACCAGCAGGAGCTTGTGGTGACTCGTGCTGAGCCTGTGTAGAGTCGCATTGATCAGCGACTTGGGAGGAAATGCGTATAGCAGGCCGTCTGGCCATTCGTGCGCTAATGCGTCTATCCCCAGGGGACTTGAATACTCATTCAGGGAGAACCACTGGGGGCCATGAGTAGACTCTTGAGAGGCGAACAGGTCTGTTTGAGCACGACTGAAGCGCCGCCACGTTGATATTGTCTGACTGATGCATTCGGGACCATAACCCCTGAGCTGGGAGGTGCTGGCAGACAGCCCCCCAACTACTCAGTGAAGCGTCCGTCGTAACAACCACGCGTCGTGAAGGTATAACCCCCATCCGGACCCCTTCTTTCAGGCGGCTCACTCATCGCCATAGGCGGAGTAGCTGCCGATTTGGCGTTCAAATAGCGTTGAAGTGGCCTGGCTGTCTGGAGTCCGAGATTAGGCCCATAAACCACTGAAAAGTCTTCATTTCGAGGAACCGATTCACTCCGAACTGTGACACCGCGTCGAGCACAGTGATTATGCGACGGGTGTCAGTGATGCCTTCATGCTTTTTGAATTGAGCAGCAGACGGATGTATTCGATTGACTGTATCCGAATCAGCTGGCTCTTGCCATAATTGACGTTGATGCCCAACTTGGCGACATGCTCCAATGTCTCAGCAGTGTGTAAAAGTGTCATACCATACGACTGCGCATATCAGCCAATCGTCTGGGTATGGTATGTTTCTCAGCCCCCTCAGCCTGAGCAGCTATAGAACCATGCTCATGCAGCGAGTAAGTACACGTGGGGCTAGAGACAAACCGAACCGGAGGGCATTGAACTCGTATGCCCGATCTCAGAATGCCAATCGTTGGAACAATGATGCTCCACCCCAATAGGGATGTGGAAGTACGCATCTTTCAAATCCACAGCCGCAAACCAATCTCCTGTTTGTACGCCATGTATAACGTTCAAACGTCCGGAGCATCCGGAAAGTGTATTGTTTTAGATACATATTTAGGTCTCTCAGATCCAGTACCATTCTCTCGTGAGAGCCTTCCAATTCACCAACTGGTGTCGGCGGCCTGACAGGCAGATGGACCTACGGGGTTATGTCGCGAGTCCGATACCGGTGCACGGGCGGACGGACGATGAAAAGCTCCCCTGACATATGCAGGTTGTGCATCCCTAATTAACCATTGGTTGGGACCAGCGCACACCAAAATGTTGGGGGGGGGGCATCTGCCGCTCCCTGTGTCTTAATGCCGTTCCAGTGCCTGTCTGGCTGCTTCAGTGAAAACCCGGCCGGGAACAACCGGCAGGTCCCTGATTGTTCTCTTTGTGGTGTCTGGTAGGGGCGACTGAGCCAACCACACTTGATGCTGAGTCACTGTGAGCAGGGACATTACTCGGCCTAACACACGGATCATAAACGCAAACGCTAGCAGCGACGCATCGCTCAATGAGGTATCAACCTCTGCACCAAGCATCGTCTGCGACTGCACAAGCATTAGCCATGACAGCGAATTACCAATTTGCGCTGCTCTGGCAGCCGCTTTATAAGCCTTACAGAGCAAATCGTCTGTTGCTCTGCATTGTGGCCTAGGGAAACGGGTGTCTGCCTGGACCGCCTCCTGCAGGGACACTACTAATTCCGCAATGGCAGGTTCCACGAGGGCATTTGGTCCAGCCCATGGACCGCCGTGTCTGACATGGACGCAAACATCCTACAATATCTGGCCATCCGATACATATCAGGGCGTGGCCAGCCTTTATTTAGCTTCGCCAAAAAATCATCTGATGCTGGCATGGCAAATTGTGCCCCCTGAGGGGCCCGTCCATGAAGCCTAGACGCCTCAGAAGTGCTAGCCTGGCATATCGCAGCCGATGCGTGCCACGGCCGTGCGGAGAATGGTTTCTAGAGAGGCCGAGTAACCCACTGAGCTGGTGGTGGAACCCAAGCCTCCTACCAACCCTCTATCAGATTGGTCTCCTGTCTCGGACCGACTCTGACTAAAGTAGGTGTTTGACGCTGCTGTTGAAAGGGCGTCAAAACCATCACAGTCTGGATCCCTGCCCGAATCCTCGTCTGCAGGGGGCCCCAGTGGCCTTAAACAAATAAAGAGCACTCAAAGATGAAAAACGTGGCGGTCGTCTTTAATAGGGGAAGCCAAGGCAGCTAGTGTAGCAAAACACGCGTACTCTGCCCTACAAACCAATCGATGTAGCACCAGAGCTGTAGCTCGCCGCTTGTACGGTAGCAGATTTCACTGGGGTATACTTTCCATGCCCAGGTTCGATCAGTAGAATCTCGTGCCTTAGTACAATAAAGAGCACCTGCAGACGATAAAACGTGGCAGTGGTCTTTAGTAAGGGAAGTCGAGGAAGATAGTGTAGCGAAGCACGCGTACTCTGCCTTGTAAACCAATCGATGTAGCATCGTCGCTGACCAAATGGGAAGCCTCACTTGGGCGCTCGCGTGATCTGCCAATCGCAGAAAGATACAAACCTGTACTTTACTGCATACAAACCTGTTCACCGCGTAGCTTGTTTCACTCGAGTGAACGCAATAAATGTGGGAGCACACATGCCTACTGCTGCAGTATCCAAGAGCCGATATCCGTGCAAGATAGCAAGGCTATCCGCAGATGTCGCTCTTAAGTGCTATCACCGCCTTTGGAGGATGATAAGAATCGTAGCCCCGACCGAAGTCACAAGACACTGTGGGATTCACACAGGATACAAACAGTCTCACGTCTCAATATGCATTGGCGAGAAAATTGAAGAGGACTTCCGCAGTGACGCTCCCCCTTTATGGGAGGAATTACGTCACTACGCGGGGGTCATGTACCATGACAAATTCTGGTATAAGAGTTTCAATGCATCTGGCCCCAGAAGGCCATTCATATTGACGACCCTAATGGTCTAAGGAATGAAATAGAACGTTAGCTACATAGCTTTTGTTTGGAGAATTCTTCTATTATTATTTTTTCCTCTGCTGACCAAGTTGGATTTTGTCTTTTACTCATAGACTGTATAAAAATAGCCTTTAATGTACATTTCAAAATGTTGTTTGTGCTAAAACTGACGTTAGTGAATCCATTTATCTAGAACAGACAAAGAAGACGAAGAGGAAGAATCAACAGAGGTAGCAAAGAACAGCAAGCCAATCCGATTATGAGGCTTTCTTGCCAATAAACAAGTATTCAGCTTGTTTTTTTTTGTAGTTTTCAGTCCCACTTAAGACACGGCTAGAACACTTTTGCACTATAACAGGTTAAAATGCATTGTGATGGTTTCTGTATTGTCTATTGACAAAAAGGTTTTTGAATATTTTTCATCAGACCACGTTTCTGGTGGTCTGATGTTAGCTAGCTGTCTAGCCAACAAAAAGTAAACTATCCAAAATTAAATACATTTCCCATGTTCCAATCACGAAGAATTGTGGATCTAGTGTTTAGATTTTAATCTCAAAAAGCACCAAATTGATACATTTAGCTGTTGAAATTGACAAAATCTTCCGGAGGAGCATGCCCCCGGACACCCCTAGACAGTTCGGGGTCCACCGACCACAGTTTCTGAAAATCCTGTGGGAAACACTGTGTGAAGGCACCATTAACACTGAAGGGTACATATGCATTTTGGAGAAACATATGCTGCCATCTAGAGTTTCGTAGAGCTTCGTAGTCAGAGTGCGGGTGCTAGACTGGCCTGCCTGCAGTCCAGACCTGTCTCCCATTGAAAACGTGGCGCATTATGAAGCACAAAATATGACAATGGAGACCCCAGACTGTTGAGCAGCTGACATCTTATATCAAGAATGGGAAAAAATTCCTCAGTTCCCAAAAGATTACTGAGTGTTGTTAAAAGGAAAGGTGATGTAACAGTGGTAAACATGCCCCCTGTCTCAACTTTTTTGGGACGTGTTGCAGACATCAAATTTAGAATGACCGTATATTTACAAAATAAACTATAAAGTTGATTAGTTAAAACATTAAATAGCTTGTCTTTGTACTGTTTTGAATTGAATGCAGGTCAAAAAGGATTTGCAAATCATTGTTTTCTGTTTTTGTTTACATTTTATACACTGTCTCAACTTTTTTGGAATTGAGGTTTGTACAATTGACTCATAGTAAGTGGTATTTGAAGAACAGTGATATGTAAGGTAAAAAGAATCGACATTACTCTGCTGAAAAAGTTTTTATTTCATAATGTTAAATAATATTTAACATTCAGCTGCATGTTTCTTGATCACTTTATTTTTGGATACAATCCACCTGACCAAGACTTACTTTCGGCGAGGCGTGTGGTGCAGTACGCAGGGTGCTCGTCACTTGAGCCATATGCAAACGGGAGTTTGATCCCTGCCATAGCACCTCGACTGTGGTCCCTTCCCTATCTGTTACCCTCTCTGCTTTCCCCCTGTCTGAATAAAACAAACTACAAGAGGAGGGTAGGCCTGTCCACTCTCCTTAAATTTTTTTTATTAAAAGACTCAGTTTAGAGAGTTAATATTTGGAATTCTACAAGTTAATCCTCATTTCCCTTTCATTTGTAACCAGAGGTGTGTACATAGATTCCAGGATAAGACACTGAACTTGAGTTACATCAGTAAAACACCTGTTTGTAACACAAGGAAGGAAACATTTTTAAATGTCAGCTGTGCAAGGCACCAGGGGTAGGGTGGTCTGATAACCCCAGGAAAAACAAATTGCCCTGGCTTACTAAAGAAATTTAGTAGCTGATGAAAAAGAGATACCATGCTCTCAAAATTTCTCTGAAATCAATAACCCATGCTCAATTGCTAACCTTTAAGGCCTTAAGAAACATGGTTGTAAAAGACGTAACAATCGTAACAAGACGAAAGAGTGTTTCACCTGGACGATTGAGAACGCCAAGGGAAAGAGTTCTGATATTTGGGAACAAATTTATAGTTTAGTAAATCCTAAGCCTTTGAAAAGGAAATGTATAAAGGAACTTATGATTGAGAGCACTGTAACTGATAACGGTACATTAATCACAAATGGATTTAATGATTTTTTTAAAATTCAGTTGTCAGATCTTGCCAGACATTTCAAACTAGTAAATCAAATGAATTACATAACCTCAGAATAAGATATTTTCATGTTAAACACTGTTTTCCTGAAGAAACACTTGTTTCCACTAGCAGGACCTTTAACCCATATCATTAATCTGGCTTTAGCAGGAAAACAGCCCTTATCATTCCCATTGACCAATCAGGTGGGGGCAAATCTGGCCTCAAATTATAGACCACCTCCATTCTCCCAATATTCTCCAGGTTCTAGAAAATGTGGCACAGCAACTAATGACATACCTGGAAGCAAATTCTCTACTTCACCCAACTGAATTTGGCTTCAGAGTGAAATATTCAACAGGATTAGCTAACTGTTGCCTATTAGAGCATAATAAGAACTACCTAGATAGATAGAGGTAATGTAGTAGGTGCAGTCTTAGATCTAAAGAAAGCCTTCAATATGGTTAATCATACCATTTTACTGTCCAAATTAGGTATGAATCCCAATGGTGTGATTCATACCTAAGAAACCCAAATGCTGATCATTAATAATATCAGATCAGGGGTGTCTCGTGGCGTAGCCTGTAGAGCACTAGCCATGTGCTCATTGAGAGCTGCGACGTCAGTGGTTGGTCGCATGTCTCTCCCTCTCTCACTCGCTCCCCATTCTTCCTGTCTCTACAGTTTGCTGTCCAATAAAGGTAAAAATGTCAGATCAGAATGCTGTGTTAGCACAATGGCAATCCCTTGTGGATCAGTGCTTGGGCCTTTGCGGTTAATTTAGTCTATTAATGATATATATATACACTGCCTGGCCAAAAAAAAAGTCGCCGCACCCGTCATGCATAGTGCCCACTGTACAAACCTCTGGAGGTAGTGTTATGATCTGGGGTTGCTTCAATTGGTCAGGTCTAGGCTCAGCAACGTTATGCAGCAATAAAATGAAGTCAGCTGAGTACCTGAATGTACTGAATGACCAGGTTATCCCATCAATGGGCATATTCCAGGAAGACAATGCCAAGATTCATCAGGCTCAAATTGTGAAAGAGCGGTTCAGGGAGCATGAGGAATCATTTTCACACATGAATTGGCCACCAGAGTCCTGACCTTAACCCCACTGAAAGTCTTTGGGGTGTGCTGGAGAAGACGTTACGGAGTGGTTCGACTCTCCCGTCATCAATATAAGATCTCGGCCAAAAATGAATGCAACTCTGGACGGAAATAAATGTTGTGACGTTGCATAAGGTTGTGGAAACAATGCCACGACGAATGCGCGCCATAATGAAGGCTATAGGCGGTCAAACGAAATATTAGTGTGTGCAACTTTTTTTTTGGCCAGGCAGTGTATATGTCATTAATGATATGTATTTGTACACTGATGACAGTACTGTTTGTATCAGTAAAAGCACCCAGTACAGCTGCATCAATACTGACAGACTGCCTGAATATGGTGTCACTCTGGCTTGAAAGTTCTTACCACACTAAATGTTAAGAAAACTGTCTTTATGAAAAAGCCCCCAGGGACAGTGTAATTATAAATGAATTAGAAGTGGTTCTGGATTTTAAATACTTGGGAGTCATTTTAGACTCACAGCTGAAATTTGACAAGCACATTAAAAAGATCAAGAACTGTTAGGACAAACCTTCACATCTTCAGACAAATCAGATATTTCCTGCCTCCCAGCTCCACGCAGCTCTTACATGTATGCATGCCACGATTTTATCCCATCTATCATACTGTATAACCTCTTGGTCCCAGCATTAGCCACAGCCATTAAACCCCAAGTGTCTATCTACAACCAATCCCCAAAGTCCTGGAAACCTTACGATTCCATCACTGTACAATTATCAAGAAACACAAAGGATTTGTGTTTTGATAAATTTAATTGATTATTCCAATCTTTGACTCACTTTTAAATGTTTTCACAATTTGGTTCAATCAATCTTTGGATTAATTTATAGCTAGGCTCCAGCTCTAGCACACACAGCACCATAGATGGTAACTGCCGAACCAGGCACTGGAGAACATCCTTGCTCAAACGGCATTTTCCGTTAAAGACACAAGGCTTTGGAGCACTCTACCTGGCAATATAAAACAAACCTCTGACCTTTGGTGGTTTTTCCATGGCTGATAAAACCTGGCTAAAGCTGAACCAAAATAGTAATTATAATGTAAACTGATTTGCCCTAATCGTACATCACTGTCAGTTTTAATGTATTTTCATACCGGTTTGACCTCATGGTACTAGTTCCCTGTGTTTTCCTGTCTGTTTGTTATAGTTTATAATAGTATTTAGAATAGAAGTGTAGTATAGCTGATTTACCCACAACTTACTGTGAACTACAGTCAACTTTCATTACTAGGGATAGCTGCTACATTATGGGAAGGATGTGCTTTGTCTTGTCTGTTCTGTAGTGATCTTGATGACGTCTTTGTATTGTACGCCGCTTTGGATAAAAGCGTCAGCTAAATGAATGTAATGTAATTTTAAAGTAGTATTGTGTAACTGTATTATTGTTTTTTCTTCTAAGATGCTCTACCAATCAAGGGACTAATGTTAGAAGTTAGTTTTAGCTACAAACATGTGGACAATGCATTGGACGGCTGCCCAGGCAACTATCAATGTTGTTTGTACTTGTCCCCTTTAAATAAATAAATAAATTTACTACAGTTCCTTCAGAAAGTATTCACCCCCTTGAACTTTTTAGCATTTTGAGCTGTTACACCTTCAAATTTTAAGGTGTTGAAATATTTTCCCCTTCACCAACACAATAAATGCAACACATTTATGATTCTAAGAAAATTGCCCTTCTCATCCAGTTGCTTAGTTTTGTAGGACGACCTGATCTTGCTAGTGTCTGGGCTGTGCCATATTTTATACTTTTTGCAACAATGGACTTAATGGAAGGTCCAAGGTTTTGCCAATATTTTTTATAACCTTCTCCAGCCTTTTGCCTCAGGCAGTTCCTGTGTCTTCATGACAGCATGACTGATCTGATCTACTGTTTCAGTTAATCAATGTGGGATAAAAGCTTTTTGAAAAGCACTTTATATTCTTATTGTACAGTATGTTTTCTGCAAGGTTATAAAAAAGTCATACACAAGGCTTTATATCAAAATGAGATTGTAGAATAGAGGCAAAGAAACAAAATATAGATACTATGCATAGATGAATGGACTTAATCTCAACTCATGTTATGGGCTAAATGGGCTGTAATTTATTATCTTAATGGCACTGCGGTGCATCGTGGCTCTGCATCTGGAGTGAACAGTGTTTCACTGTGAAGCTGAGGTGGCTCATGCATGTCGCCTCGGGAGCTGAAGGGAAACGAGAGCCCATCTGAAGGGAAGCCAGGGCTCTCCCATCTCAATGCAGTTACAGCAGTTCGTTTTATTTGCGCACCCACAATAAATGCCTCGGGAGGTAGAACCTGTTTGGGAGTGTCTGTGCTTCTTGCGATCGGCCAAAAGCAAAGCAAACTAAAAGAAAGGAGGAGAGAAAATGAGAAGAATAAGTGCCCTGTGGTGACAAGTTCAGTGTAGCACCTCGGGTCAGCGATGGCCTTTCCTGCCTTGGAACCCTGCTCATGTCACAAGGCAGGCTTGGAGAGTCTGAGCTGGTCAGGCTGACAGAAATATCAGCTAGAGAGCCCCTCCAATCTGTGAATAAGCAGTGTAATAATAATTATTTCATTATGGTCAACTGTAGTATACACCTTGATTATTTTAAGCCTTGGCATACATCTTTACATACATTCTTTACTATTAGCTCTCGTATATGTTGCATTCTTTATTATTGGTTGAAATATACTGCTTTTCCATTGTTACTAGTTGTAGTATACCCCTATGTTGTTGCAGTGCTTCACAATAGGCTGCCTTCAGCACAGGTAGTTAGCACCTCTCTTCCCCAGTCAGTACACTGTTGATGGTCCACTTATGGTGTACAGGCAGAGACCGGAGCAGGAGGCACTTTACTACATTTGTGACGTCTGTGTGGCTCCTATGGGAATTCCCTATGATGGAGATGTGAAATTGCTCAGGTGAAAGCATCGGGTGTCATATCAAGGTGGAAGATGTCCTGAACATTTTCAATCATTTCAACTTCAGCAGGAAGAATTATACCTTGTGCTTTGTTATCTACATATACGCTCAGAAAAGTACATAGTCAGTAGAAAAATCATCTGCTTGATCCCTAGATAACTATCTGCAGGAAGCAGTGAAGCAGCCTGCTGTCTTTTATTCAGTGCCAGTACCAAGCACTGTGCTTGCCCTACAGGTCAGGTTATTGTGCCCTCCTTGTGCCATTCATTTCATGTGAAAACAAAGAAAGTGATGGAAGCATTCACACAACAAAAACACAACGTGTTATCGTGTTGTGAAATGGCACACTTTTTTTTTTAGAAGGAGATGTGCATTATAAATAATCTGTATTTTTAAAACCAGCTATAGGTGTACCATGTACGGGTAGATTGTGTGGATACATTTTTCCTGATATTCCATAATGATTCAATGGACTTTCCAAGTTTCAGCTGTACCATGAGGGGAAAAAATTACTTGTGAAAAGGAGCCAGATGAATTCAACACTGGGTGCAGAGGCCACATGGCCTACTTTTGTTTTCCCGCAAGAATCAATCACACTCCGTCCACTTACAATTTTTCGACTGATGGACTTGCTGGTGCATTGAACATGGCCAATTTATTTGTAAGCCCACACAGTATTTCTCATTTTTAAAGTTGCTCTTAATTGATTGATCAATGTTTTATTTAGTGTGGTTTATATGGTGGTTTGATTTTTTTTTGGCAAAATATTTTATATTTCTCAAATTTTAACGCACACTCAGTTTAAAGTGGTGGCAAACTCCATACTGTTTTCAAAGAATAATGTTTATAGATATAAGCCTCTGTGGTTCTTGTAACAACTCCAACCTTGAAAGACAACATTGCTCTTGGAGTCATGACACTGAATGCTAATGCTGAATTAGGCTATGTCCTTTTCCTAATAATGGGGTTCAGGTAATAGGTTTCACTTCATAGCAGGTACTATATTTCTACAACATAGGGCAACGTTTTTCATTACATAAAGATCAATAAAATACTTAAGCACTCGAGTGACAATAAATCAGTTCAAACCACCTCCAATTCGACTGACGTTGGATAAACGCCACGAAAAGTGTACACTCCAATAAGGGGATAGGGGACGAGACGATTCGGACAGATCCCGTGATTTCGACGATATGGGAGGACCCGCGTGCTATCGCGAGGCTTGTGTCTCATGTTCGCTAGTGTAAGATGGCGGAGGCAAATTAAGCCGCAGCCCCAGGTAAGTAATAAAGATGTATTCTTCTGTCGCTAACCCGCCATGTGAAAGAAAGGTGAGAGAGTTCGAGGAAACAAGAAATTCGGGTAGGCAGTGGGCTGAAAGCTGAGTGACCGGGCGCGAATGGAAAGGCGAAAATTCCGTGGGAACCGCCATTTTTAATTTGCGGTCCGACTGTAAACTAGCTAGTGCTAACATTAGCAAGTTAGCTAACACGTTTAGAAATAGAATGCAAGTACCTAGCAAATGGAGCGCGTAAGGGTTGTGCTACATGTGTGAGTTTTGTTTAGATACATACATTACAAGGTAGCTTGCTAATGTCGGGTTCAAGTGAAATAACCTAACGGAGGGAAATGGTGCCGTAAAAGAGATTGAAGATGAAAGCGAGATTGCAGATGAAAGAAAAAAAACTGGTAGATGACTAAGCTAGTGATGGATGACAGGTTCCGTTTTGACAGAAAGGTGTGCGTAGAAGTGTTGAAACGAAATAAGCTAGTATAGCTAGCTAACGGGCTAGCCTGTTAGTAATAACTAGCTAGCTAACATTTCCATAGAAAATAAATGAGACAAGAGACCAAGCTAAAGACAAACGCAAGAAGCTCGCTGAGGTAGCTATTCTAACGTTAGCTAAATAACGATCAAACCTTTTGACTAGCCGCTAGCTATACAATGGCTTCAAATACATAACTTTAGCTAGGCTAACGTTAAATAACTTCCGAAATAAACGAAAACCTGTCCATGTCATTGTGTAGGAATTTAATTCTCTATCTTATGGATCTAATATTGACTGTGTACAGTTTTGGATTTAAGTTAATGTTTGGCTTTGTAGTAATGGTTTCGTGTGTCAATATTAAACACCCCTAACTTAGCTAGCTAGTTATGTAGCTAACGTTAGCAGACAACATTCCTTTATGCTAAGTTGCCAAACGTGAAAGCGAAATTGTTCATCTCGCACCTAAATTGTTCATTTAGCATAGTTTCGTTAGAGTTTAGCTAATTGCAGAACATTCTGTAAATTAGTTTATCCGCTCATTTTTTGCTTGGCAGATATAGCTAACTATATATTCACTTTATTCACTAGCTAGCATCTTGTTAGCTGCGCTAGATGGCTGAGTGAAGTATTTTATTTGTACGGCTCATCAGATTTGCGATTGAGGGGGAGGGGGAGGGGGAGGGGGAGGGGGGGTGGGGGGGTCTACGATTCTTGTTCATTATAATCTCTATAATCTCAGTCTTCGGAATAGGAGGTGTTTGACCAAATGTATACAGACTTGATTTAATAGATATTGTGATTGTTGCAAACTTGTATCTTTAGCTGTTATGCAGAACACTGTTAGCTACACTGGCCTTAGTGACCTAAGTCTTTTTCTGCCTTCCATCAGAAGGTAGTCTTTCTCTATCCTGTTTAAAGCAAGTTTTCCCTGACGATTTGGCCTCCGCAGTACACTAATCTGAAGTAGACAGATGATTCCATGACATCTCACAATGAATTTTGCTGTGGAAACAAAGTCATACATAGCAGTATTTTAATTTCATGGTTTTTAGTGTTCAGTTGTCCATGTGTAGCTACGTACAGTGAATGCTCTCCTCTTGTCCAATCTTAATTATTGTTACCCACATGAAAATGCCGCCTATAAGGGGGAATAAATGTTTTTATATATGGAACTCACATTTACTGACCAGCTCTTTAGTTAGCCAGGGTCTACAATGGTTTGTAATCAGGGTGTGAAATTAACCCCTGCCACCAGCCAAATGCTGGTAAAATTTTGATTGTGGCTGGTAATAATTTCTACTCTAGCAGCCTATTTGACAGGTAACCAACCAGGTTGTGTTACTTTGTAAAAGGTAATGTGGCTGGTAAAATGTTGAAAATGGCTGGTGATTTTTATAATCCGAAAGCCACTCTGGGCAGTAGGTGAAAAAGTTAATTTTATGCACCGGTAGTAATAGTGTGTTTTTCCACTTACTCATGGACCACCTCAACTGCATTCACAACACAGGGTATGAAATTAAAATTTCCACCCACTGGCCTGAGTGGCTTGTGGATTAAAAAAATCACCAGCCATTTTGAACTTTCTACCAGCCTCATTACCTTTTACAATATAACACAACCTGGTTAGTTACCCAACTGGCTGCTAGAGTAAAAACCTTACTGGCCACAATCAAAATGTTAACAGAATTTGGCTGGTGGCGGGTGTTAATTTCACACCTTGCCTCAGACAGTTTGGGGTTCCCTGGGAGTGTCCTGAGATGCTTATTTGGAGTGAGGAGTCAGAGGAATGCTGGCTCAGTGCCTGTACATGGCGGCCTCAGCTGATTGACTGCTGTCAATCAGTGCTCCTTTTTGTACAGTCCAGAACTATTGGGTGCGCAGGCCAACAGGGTTACCGTTGCCGTATTTGATGAGTCAGCTCTGGAGGAGGGGGCTGCTGTTGGACAGGTCAGATTTTTTTAGTGTCAGTGAGGGAACAGTTAGAGTATGTCAGCAAATGTTGACCCTGAAGGCAAGCCCAACATTGGAAATTTAGAGAAGTGGGCGGGACTCACAGAATGGTGAGGAGGTCTTTAGGCTTAGATACAAACAATCTTGTCACTTGAAATTAGGAGCTGCGGAAGATCTTCTACTTACTGGGAAATATAAAAAAAGTCTTTAGCTTTATTTTCTTTTCTTTTGTTCTGGCGTGTTACATATCATTCCATGTTCTTCAGTCAGACTACTGTACTAACCTACCCAAGTGTTTGGCCACATTTCCTTATGCTTCTTGCAGTTGAAAGATCTCACTCTAGCAGCATGGGGTTGGTAGAGTGCAATGAGACTGGCTGAACCTTCCCTAACCCTGGGCGACTGCCAAATATGCAATCCTCTCTACGGCATTAATGGCCACAGTTGACACTGGCATGGTCAGGATTTGATCCCGGACGGTGGGGCCCATCCATGCACTAGAGCAGAGCCTTAACAGGATGAGCCACCCATCAGCCCCAACCCTGTCAAATTTCTATCCAATAAATGAACAACCTGCATGATGGCATGGCATTTGTTTACAAAGGCTATTTTTGTGACTTTTCAACTAAATTTTTGCCAACATTACAGCAATAAGATTAGGACGTCCATCGCTAAAAGCAGATAGGCCTATGCCTGGACTTCACAGAACCTGGAACAGTAGTCCTAGTTTAACTGCCTGCATCTTGGGTGAACTTAAGAACTAATTTATGGCATTTGGCTGAAGGTTGAACTGTCAGAATTCAGATTGACAGACAGGCCAATCTATTTGGAATGTATTTATACCCACATAATGCATTTTTACATACAATCCATTTATACAGCTGGATATTTTTACTGAAGCAGTTGAGAATAAGTACCTTGCTCAAGCTTAAGTTATGGTGGCAGCACCCTACCTGAGTCAAACCTCCCACCTTTCAGTTACAAGCCCAATTCCCTAAACACAGTATACTAGACTGCTTCCCTTATAATGTAAGTAATGACCCAACATTTCTCATAGTTTAGGCTAGGACTGTTTAGGTTTAGGCTGTTTATTAGCTTTCTTTCCTCTTTTTTAATCATACGTCATGTGGTAGTAAACATCCAAAATTAAGAGGCCATGTAAAAGCTTCTGGGAAAAAACATCACCAGTCATTTCTATTGTATGTTGATAAGACAATCAATCAGCAGCAAGGCCTTGCAGCTTCCATGTGATTGACAAAAAAACATCACATGGAAGCTGTATGAACTTGCTGTTGATTGGCCGTCTTATCAACACCCAGTAGATGTCAGTGGTGATGTTTTTGTCAGGAAGCATTTCACATGTCCTCTGAAGTTTGGATGTTTACTTTCGTATCAGGTATGATTAAAGAAAAGAGGAAATAGCCGATTGTTATTGCTTAATAAAAAAAATAAAAAAACGTGATAACCGTCAATATGGTTAGCCATAGTTTAGGCCGAAAATAACAATTCCAAAAACCTTATTGACATAATTTACATGGCTACTGAGAAGTCTTGTCACTTGATGGACAGCAGCCTTGCAGCATTAGTGTTGGTTCTGGAAACTTGAAGAGATCCAATTGCACTCTATACTCAGGCTTTTGCCATTTGTCACAAAAATTAAAGACCTTCCTGTTTTGTGCAATATAAAAAAATTTCGCCGCTAATCTTGTTCTGTAGATGACGTGACATCACAAGGTGATATTGCCACAGCAGGCAAAAGGGTAACAAAGCACTAAAACAAGTTATTTTAGATGATACATTTGGTTTTTATTGATTGATCCTGGTCCAAATCTTGACAAATTACTGCAGTCAGACTCAGTGCAAAAAGCGCAAACTTTAAGAATTTGGCTCAAAAGTGTCTCTAGTGGTAAAACGTTAGGTACTGCACGTTCAATTTGTGATTGGCCAGAAATGTCCTCCAGCTGACGTATTCCTCCCAGTGACGAAATGGAAACCTGTACAGCTACGCCCACCGATAGTTCGGTAGCTACACCCTGAAGTTTTGGAGCGAGGGCGGGCAGCCCAGCAGTTGATCTGCGTGGAGAGGAGAGCGAGCGAGTGCTATAGCTAGCTTACAGTTTAGCTTTGTTGAATATTCTAGTTATAGTAGGACCAGGCCAAGGGGAGGTTAACATCAGTAGCAAAATTGAAACTTTATGAAATTACTTCCTATCTGCCTGATCTTGAAGCCAACATTGCAAGGTGTACAGAACAAGTATTGAATTATTGAATTATCTCTACTAGAAAAAAAGTTATGGGCTTTTGAATCCATTGGTGTTAACAAACTTGAACAGATGCACTTTTCCACTGATTCTATCCTATAACAATAGTCTTACTGAGCAACTATTTTTAATAAAGTAACATAAATAGCATTTTTCTCATGATGATATGAATAGGCATCCCAGTAGAGTGAATGGTTTAGAATAGATAAAAAGTCACAGAATTGTTTTGACATGGTATTCAAAAATTTCTCGATTCTCATTTGGGCCTGTCCCTTGTTTTTCTAATTTTTTTAATATGAATTTTCTACTTAGAGAGGGGAAACATTTCAAAAGAAAGCTTATTGGGATGTGTCTTGATGTAGTATAACCAGTTTTGAAAAAAAGTTTGCAGAATTATGATTTTGAGGGAGGTGAAAATCTTAATGTGTCCCTCCGTTACCATTTGTCAATGTCCCTCTGTTACCATGACCATCTGACTTTAAACCTCGCCCCATATAAATTTAGCGGCACAAGTGGCTTACCATTTTGCATGTTCATATTTAAAGGTATACTATGTAGTTTCATTGTAAAAAAACTCGTTATTTGTTTACATTCAAATTTTCTCCTCAAAAAACATTCTATGTATCCTTGTGGTCTAATAAACATGTTGAATGTATTTCCTACCTCATAAGTCGTTCGCAAAGTGTTTTTTTGTTAATGTTTTGAATGCTACACTGTTGATATCCCGCCGCCATTTTTAAAGCCAGAGATTGTGTAAACGTCATGAATGGGCGGTTCCTGCCATTTGATTGACATGGCTAGGCCATGTAGTCAGGCTTCCACGTAAACTCTTATTTTAGCTTAGGCTACTTACCATTACGTACGCGTCGTCAGTACAAATTATACATTTAGGGCCGAAACATACCTCACGCAAATACGCAAATGTGGACGCTTCGAGCTAGGCGCACAGTTTTTCTTTTGCCATGACATTTGTGAAAGACAAGCCAGAGCGTTGCAGCGAGGGATGCTATAGCAGGTAACAACAGTAAACAACTTTCTTGTTCGATCTGTGCTTTCCTCCGGTTTGTCTGACACAAATTTCATGGCAAAAATTCAATAATTCACTATATCACAATTCCAGTGGTTCAGACATTTACATACACTAAGTTGACTGTGCCTTTAAATTTAAATATAAAAATAGCTTTATAAAAATAGCGACCATACACCTAGCTAAGGCTATCTATTGTCGTGATGTTTGTTTATTGTTGACAATAGTCTATCATGTTTGACCAAACCTTGATCATGTAAATGGAGACTACGTTACATGCTCAAAGTATATAAGTTAGTAATCTTAGCTATTGCTCTGTAAATTGACCACTGTTCATTTTAATAAAATAATTGAAAATCATCATTTTGTAATTCTGCTCGGTTCATTCTGTAGCCATCAACATCCAGTGGTCGCGGCCCCAGAGTAAGGGTGAGGGGTAGACTCCGGGAAGAGAAGCATTGGGACAGAGCTGCACTTCATCACAAAATGCAAAAAATACAATCAAATCAGAAATAAATATTTTCCCAAAATAAATCAGAGATGCCCTCAATTAAAAAAATTAAAGGAGCTATATGTAACAAATTTACTGTACTAAATCATAAAATGACCATGATATATCATCAGAGATTAAGGAAACATGCTAAGTCGAAATACTGGCTTCTCCGACAACAGCCAGTATGTTCTCCTTTGAAATTTCCATTCCGGGTCGGAATGTCTGTGTTTGTTTTGGCCTGTGTGATTCACTATTCTCCGAGTCCACTGCCCATTACGAACAACCAGATGTACTCCGGCACTCCGACAGCCGATTTACGAATGCCTAAGCTAAGTTCAACATCGTTTCCATTTAGCTAGCTAGCTAAAGATTTACATGTATATATGTATATAGTTACTCGCTAAACATACCACTAACGTTAGCTTATATCTGTGTGACCGTAAACATAGCCAGTCATGCATCTAGCTAACATTGACTGAGTTATAAAAAATCCACATGAGCTGGTTTATAATTTGCAAACAATAAATAATAAACAAATTGCAAACGTATACATTAGCTGATCAACTTAGTGTATAATTATTATTTTCAATTGTCGTCGCTTGTCATTGTCAAAATAGAATAAGCTCGTCTCAAAATAAATTGTGCTCGTCTTGTGCTCGTGTTCGTTCAGTGTCTCGACTCTCTCCAATATTGTGAATTTGGATTGCGGTACCCATTTTAAACGCTTGGTGTCAATGTTACATATAGCTCCTTTAACAGACATCCAAAAACTCCCCATCCTCTTAGGAGAGGAGAGGACGTGCGGTGACCTGGCAGCACAATATATACCTGCCTTCCATAGTCTTAGGGACAGTGAGTGACAGAGATCATTATAAACCAATTTAAATGTTTTATATTTATTATGTTCACTTTATAAGATCATGTGTCATTCTCATCATCATTATTATCATTTCTATTGATAATTATTATTTTTAATAGTACTTTATTATTTTACATTATTGTTATTTCTAAATCCATAATCAGAAAAAAGTTATTGTTTTCATGTATGGTTACTATTCATTCGTTTCTAGTCTTTGCTGTTTTGTATTGTTCAGTGTTAGATGTATGTCTTCGACTGTTTTAATGCAGTATGCTTTGGCAATACAGATGCAATGTATTGTCATGCCAATAAAGCAAATTGAAATGAGTCCACGGTCAGGGAAAATGTGTGAAACGTCAGCACAATGCTCGTGTGTCATTGTGCGTGTCTGAGAAGAACACGTGATAAGCAATTTTCGGGTAGCCCTTTTCTCCTACGTGCTCTATATCGCCATCTAGTGTTCTGAAACTACATAGTATACCTTTAAGTGGTAATCGTACAATATGAAAGAGAAAGATAACCCTTTTCACCTCAGGAACCGTATGATATGCATGTCTGAAAAAAGTGTAAAAAACAGACGTTAATTTTGCGCCCCTCTGTAACCGCCCTGTTTTATAAATTTTACCCCCAAGAAGTTGTTTGCCACAAACTTTTTTCCCTCAGTTTGTAGTCTAAGGTAGCCTAACGCCGCGTTCACACAGCGAGCAACTTGGTTGCTGGGTCGGTCAAGTCTACTAGGCTGGGGGCGGGGCAAGAGCTTCCCGTTGTGTCATCCAAGTCTGCTTGTACAGCTACAATTTTTTGATGAAGAGAAACAACGGCGGTAGCCTACATATAAGAAAGACATATTTACAATGCAGCCTATTCTTTATAGTTATGTCATGACACTGATAATTATGTGTTCTCGCTAGCTAGCGATAGGCTATATCCATCTTCGTTGCGAGCTGGCGATCTTTATCTATCTATTATTCGGTTTTACAGTAAATGCTGGGCCAGTTTGGAGTGTAAGGGCATGTTAGACTGGAAAGCTGACCAACATCATGCTGAACTGCATACAAATAAAGAAGCTATACCGTCTTTCATCATCAAAACCGATTCAAGGCCCTTTTATTTCTCGAACGTAATTGCAAGTACCGGCGGTTTTATACATAAATCTATCAATCTATCTAGATAGATTTATGTAGCTATAAAACTCAACACGTAGTTTGGGATCAATGTGATATTGGTAAAACAAGCCACATATATCCTTTAAGGTTATGTTATGACACTGATAATTATACAATGATAATATATAAATTATTCACTGTTACCGCTGCTAACCCTATTTCACCTAGCTTAGTTTGATAGGCAATATTAGGCTACGTAGCTAGCTAGGTTACGGAACAATTATTCACGAAATGGTTTCGTGTTGGTTGGATAAATATGAAACGCGGAATTCTCATTGGCTGTTACGGCCGACGTCGGCCAAAAAGTTAAACTGTGGGCAACATTTATCGGCCGATTTTGGTCGCTCAGTTTTCTAGTTGCTCAGGTCGCTGAACGTCACTCAGCTTCATAGAGAATGAATGGACTTCCGGCAACTGGGCGACCGAAGTTGCTCGCTGTGTGAACGCGGCGTAAGACTTACTCAGCTTTGGATAGAACAGGAGTACTAGGGCAAAATACAGCAAAAGTGTCCCTCCATTACCGCTTGGCCTGGCCCAGTAGCCTATTTATTTTTGGTATATATATTTTTTATAGTTAGCTTGATAGTCCCTTGTTTTTTGATAGTTTGTTTTTCAGTCTAGCTTAGCAAGTAGCTAGCTAGTTTTAAAAAAATAAATAAATAGGCTACTTTATTAAAAATAAATATATACTATAAAGCATATGAAAACTGCATATCTGACAGGGACATGGAGAGTATGCACGGTGTGGATATTTCCTGTATTTTTTTGTTAAAACAAAACTAAATTTTGCGTTCTGACGAGGTATGTAAAGTATCAGTTGTTTACTTTTTGGTCCTGAAAGCAGGGCAAACAAGGAGGTGTTTTGGTGAGGTCGAGGGCGCTCGCTCCATACCTCCCCATTCAACTCCCTCTGGCCTGCTATTCCACAGTCCTGCGCGATCATCTCCCGGCGTTCATTTGAGATCAGGTACGCCTGCCTACGACCTGTTCTCCCAGACTCACTGACAGCTCGTCCCCGCGGCTTCCCTGCAAGGCCATGCTTTAAATCTGGTGGAATGGATTACCGGAACCTCCGTCCGCTGGTAGCCTACCTATCCTTGGTGGCCTAGCCTATCCTTTTAGCTAACATTCTCATAGTGTGATGGCGAAAGTAGGTCTGAGTAATGTAGGAAATGGCACACTGGAGCAGATGCGGAAGAAGCCTGACAGGATAGCAAGTGAAAAATTATGAATAGTGATAAAGTAAAAATATAGTACACAAATAAGAAAACCCTGGAAGAATTGTACATCGCAGCAACACATTTACTAACAATCTAAGTGTTTTAGCCTGGAGTTTTGCATTAAGTACCAAGTAATTAGGAGATACTGTTTAATAGATGCCTGAGTGCTTTACTACAGCATATTGGCTTCCCCTCTTGAGGCTACTTTCCCAAATAAGTAATATAGGCCAGTACTATAGCATTTTTGTGGTGTAATTTTCCTTTTGATTTTGCTTGTGTTAAGGAATGCTTGTGTGTGTATTTTGTACTATGCAACATATTAAGTTTCCTAACCAGCATGCAATTTTGATTTGAGTATTGCAAAACAGCCCCAGACTGCTTCAAATATCAGCTTGGGCACTTGCACAACACCACTGCTGTAAAAGTATGTTAATTTAGAACATGCATTCCATGTTGATATGTGGCTCCATAAGGCTTTGCCACACTAAGGGCCCTATACCAGCCTGAGTGTGCTGTACCACCCTAAGGACTCTTTTCTTCTCCATCACCCGAAGGGCTTTACATAGGCTTAGGCTGGCCATGGTCAGTTGCTATTGTCTTATGCACCTTGTGCGCGCGCACACACACACACACACACACACACACACACACACACACACACACACACACACACACACACACACACACACACACACACACACACACACACACACACACACACACACACACACACACACACACACACACACACACACACACACACACACACACACACACACACACACACACACACACACACACACACACACACACAATTTTTGGGACAGATGTACAGTTGAAGTCGAAGGTTTACATACACTAGGTTGAAGTCATTAAAACTAATTTTTAACCACTCCACAGATTTCATGTTGGCAAACTATAGTGTTGGCAAGTCAGTTAGGACATCTACTTTGTGCATGACACAAGTAATTTTTCCAACAATTGTTTACAGACAGATTATTTCACTTTTAATTCACTATATCACAATTCCAGTGGGTCAGAAGTTTACATACACTAACTTGACTGTGCCTTCAAATTTTTTATATTTGGTTGCATATTCTTGGCATGCCATGACTTCCTGATGTCTGTGACCCAACAACATCAAAACACTCTTGGCATCTTATTTTTTGGTACTCTTACAAGCGATACTATAACGTTTCTGCATTTCAATGGATCTCTATGAGAATTGGGCGGTGGGATGAGATTTAGCTGTAAATTACACTGGAACAGTATGGAACATATGGTTGGCTAAATGGCTGTAAGTCATCAAGGGTCTGACGTATCAAACAAGCCTTAAATCATCACTCTGCTGCCAGAAATACAGTAGATATGGATGGATAACTTGAAGGGTTTCTTCTCCTGACCTATTTTTCCATAGAGTTCAGTAGGAAAATTTGTCAGGAGAAACAACCGTTAAAGTGATCCATCCATATCTAGCATAATTATCTAGCTAATAATCTAGCTAAATCTAGTCTTGCCTCAAAGATTTTGTGTTCTTTGCATCAAATGATCTGTGTTCTATTCATCATAAAAGTTCCATGTTCTGGAAATGGCTCAAGTCATCTTTCCACTGAACTGTTCTCATACAGGTTTTTTTCTCACAGAAAGGATGGGCTTCTGTTTTCCCATTCCATATCTGCAGTGTGTAATGGGTTCACACACTTGAGTATGTTGGAGTGTCCTGTTGTTGTCTTTAGAAAATAAACTGACATGATCTGTACAGTGTAAACAGCCAGCTTTTCCTTTTTATGGAGTGCCTTAAAGCCCGAGTACGCAACTTTTTTTTCAACAGGTGCATTTGTTGTCAAAACATTTCAAAGTCATAACACTTGCCCGTGCCCACAGAGAAAGAGACACACCCCCCACCCCACTGCTTCGTCATGAACGCCCGTCCAAGTTTTCTAGATACGATTGCAGGATTACAGACTGGTATAGCTAACGTTACAGTAAAAAATGTCAGCTACAAGAGTCCAGGTAAAACGACTGAATCTTTTCTGTTGTTGCACAGTTTAAACATAACGCAATGAAACATTTACCATTTAGTCACCGAACTCACTGATGAATGAAGTGATGGTTTTGCTAAGTTCAAAGCGCAGAACTGTAAGAACTTTGCAAAATATTTTATTTTTTAAATTGTTGAACAAGGCTAATGTTAGCCTCTATCCCAGGCTTAAGTTACCCAGTACTCAGACAATTTACGGTAGGACCTTTCTGACCGCAGAAAGGAGAAAATAAGTAAAGGAGCCAGTTTTACTCTAACACTACAAGTGTAAAGGAGCCAACTTTCAGCGAGCTACAGTTGACAGTGATGGCTAGCTGAATTATATAGCTAGCCAATTTTATAAAGACTCCGGATATATAAACTTCAAGGTATGTTTGTCCCACTGTCAGATTTGGTGATCAAAGCATCATAAACTTGCCATTCCTAGGAAGATAGACAGATCACACTGAATTCCTGTAATGTTATTCTGAAGCAGGTATTATCTGGCTACAGCTGGCAAGCATAATTATAGCTGAGTAGCCGGTTCTAACGAATGCGATCTAGCCTATAGCCTACGACTGACAACGTTAGCAAACATTTCCTCCTTCCAAGAACTAGCCAAGTGAAGTAACATCATCAGTACTAGCAACCTAGCTACTATTCAGTAAAGGTAATTACAATTGGCTGGCAAGCAGAAAGTCCAGGTAAATTAGTGTTGAAACTCCTGACCTACAGTTGAAGTCGAAAGTTTACATACACCTTAGCCAAATCCATTTAAACTCAGTTTTTCACAATTCCTGACATTTAATCCTAGTAAGAAGTACCTGTCTTAGGTCAGTTAGGATCACAACTTTATTTTAAGAATGTGAAATATCAGAATAATAATAGTTTTGTACATGCTCGCACATGCTTTTTCAGTTCTGCCCACAAATTTTCGATTGGATTGAGGTCAGGACTTTGTGATGGCCACTCCAATACCTTGACTTTGTTATCCTTAAGCCATTTTGCCACAACTTTGGAAGTATGCTTTGGGTCATTGTCCATTTTGGAAGTGCCATTTGCGACCAAGCTTTAACTTCTTGGCTGATGTCTTGAGATGTTGCTTCAATATATCCACATAATTTTCCTTCCTCATGATGTCATCTATTTTATGAAGTGCACCTGTTCCTCATGCAGCAAAGCACCCCCACAACATGATGCTGAAGATCTTTGTCCCCATGTGCAGTTGAAAACTGTAGTCTGAATTTTTATGGCGGTTTTGGAGTAGTGGCTTCCTTGCTGAGCAGCCTTTCAGGTTATGTCAATATAGGACCCGTTTTACTGTGGATATAGATACTTTTGTACATGTTCCCTCCAGCATCTTCACAAGGTCTTTTGCTGTTCTGGGATCGATTTGCACTTTTCGCACCAAAGCATCTCTAGGAGACATCTCTAACGCGTCTTCTTCCTGAGCGGTATGACGGCTGCGTGGTTCCATGGTGTTTATACGAACGTGGTACCTTCAGGCATTTGGAAATTGCTCCCAAGTCAACAATTTTCTTTCTGAGGTCTTGGCTGATTTCTTTTGATTTTCCCACGATGTCAAGCAAAGAGGCACTGAGTTTGAAGGTAGGCCTTAAAATACATCCACAGGTACACCTCCAATTGACTGAAATCATTTTCTGGAATTTTCCAAGCTGTTTAAAGGCACAGTCAACTTAGTGTATGTAAACTTCTGACCCACTGGAATTGTGATATAGTGAATTAAAAGTGAAATCTGTCGGTAAACAATTGTTGGAAAAATTACTTGTGTCATGCACAAAGTAGATGTCCTAACTGACTTGCCAACACTATAGTTTGCTAACATGAAGTCTGTGGAGTGGTTAAAAATGAGTTTTAATGACTTCAACCTAAGTGTATGTTAACTTCCGACTTCAACTGCACCTGTCCAGTAGAAACACTGTGAGCTTTACATTTGTCTTCAAACCAATCCACTCCTGAACACTTCGTCACCTTCAAAAATGAGCACCTATGTTTATTCTAGTTTGAGCGAGCTTTATCCAATTCTCTTTTCTTTTTCTTTGCATGAAATGGCGATGCAACTGTTGCATCTAGCTGGGCTTATGTGAATGCGCAAGGTCAATCTCATTGTTGATTTAGAGAGTTCGATTAAGCGCCCGGGCATTAACCGGGTGAACCAGATTAGCGCTGTTGCGTGCGATTTAAAAGATTGATGCGCCTTGCGGCAGATACATTGTCATGTTATGATGACGATGACCTCAAGCATGTGCGAAAATGAGTATATAATCTTTTGCTGTATGCCCTGGGATCACATTTCTCTCTATTTTTTATTTATTTTCTTTTTTTAATGAAAGTTCCCATTCATAATGACTCCAAGGAAAATTTGACATTCGTCTAACACATATCAGCACACAGTAAATTGGAATGAGTATTTTTCATGCTTTAAGTGACACGTTTAATCCAGGAAGATACTAACATGCCACAGTCTATGTACAATAAGATTGTTAATCCCATTAAACTTACAAAATTCACCATGATTTCTATTTTATTATTATGATTTTAAACGGTGAGAATTCATGTAATTAATTTCCCTCCATAATTTTCCATTTTGGAAGTTTTAAATATCTAGGACGAGAACAAGAACATTTCTGTTCAGTCAAGATGAGACCCAGCTAGGTTCTTAATAGGGATGGGGCTGATCGATCGACCCAGATCGGTATCGGCCGATTTCTCTTCCATGTGTCTCGATCGGCAGTCCCTGGAAGTCACCGATACTCTGAACCGATCTTTAAAATGCTGTTTATAATCTTAACTGTATGCCTTGTTTGTATAGGCCTCCATCACAACCTCAGAGAAAAAAGAAACGCCACAAATAAACAAAACGTTAAATAAAAATCTATCTTGCGTGCAAATTTGATACTCTCCCTTCCACAATGCTGCTAGCACAATATAATTTTTAGTTTAGCCGGAGCTGCGCCTAATCTCGCCACTTTTTGACGTGTGCCTTTAAAAACACATTTTAAAAGAGAGCAAAGAAAGACACGTGTCCCGTTTTGAAATGTCACTTACTGGCAATCAAAATCATTATTGTAGTATGCTAGTTAAAATTTTTAAATTGAATACATAGACCGTTTGTTTCGCCTCTCTATTGATTCCGTCTGTGGTAGTACTTTTTTTTAATTTAGAGTGGATTTCTCAATAAATTATTATTATAATCCTTAAATCTTCTCATTGCATTTTATAAAGAATAAGGGTACTAATAATAATAATAGAAATCTTTAAAAAGAAGATCGGTGATCGGTATCACCCCCCAAAAATCCTGATCGGAGCATCCATAGTTCTTAAGACTGTTCTGTATAGCTTTGCTGTAGGGCTACCGAATGGGGGGGGGGGGAAATGAAAAGGTACTCGTAAAGTATGGGTACACGAGCTGCTTGTGACATCTATTCCCAACCCTAGCTCCGTCAGGAGGAGAGTCCGAATGCACAAAAATAGAGCATTATTTTCTGCAATGTCAAAGCAAACGAAATGCAATGAAGGATTAGGTGTGATCACAGCCTCCTCATCCTCAAACGCATGCACGCCCAGACACACGCTGAACCATTAGGTCTAGATATTTTACAGTAGATAATATTGGGGTTGAGTTAGGCTTGGGACGGTACGTCAGGGTAGACTTTAGAGCCATGAACAGTAAACAGTCTACAGAAATGTAAACAGTCACCGAAACAAACAACATCCAAACTAGCTAGGCCTGTAGCTCACGCAGTTCAAAAACGCAAACTATAAAACAAATTTGTCTAGTACTCACTCGTTTTAAGGGCATCCGACGAGCTTTGCGTTGTGAAAATCATCAGCAATCTCCATGAAATCCAGAAAGTCTAACCAGTCCATCCAGTCTCTCTTGCCCTGCTCCTCAGGTAGTTCTTGAATAATTTTAATGTAGAAAATCGGGGCTCAGCTGCTGCGACTGTACATGTCTTAAACAGCAGTGCAGTAGCATAGGCTACACACCTCACCGAAGGTAGACGTTACCGGATGGTGCTCCACAGTAAGCATTTTCACAAGTTGGGAGACAGCTGTGTGTTGAGCGATCAACAGATCCTGAATGACAGCAGTTGAGCAGGGAAGGTTAACGTTATTGATGTTCCTACTGAGATGTTTTGACACGTCACTGGTTCGGCGATTGCTTTTAAAAAGGCTGTACACTTCTTAGCTACCCTTTTCACCTGGTCCGTTTTCTCTTTTGAGATCCACTTTTGTGTGGTAAGGCATTTTGATTTGCTCAGTTGTAGCAAGGCCTCTTTCCTCACAAACTTGTTAGCTGACCTTAAAATTTCAGAACTAGCTAAGTTACGTTAATTCTATATCATCACGATAAAAATAGACACTTGGCATTGGACGACATAGACACATTTCCCAGCAATCTGCATGTCAGAAAATAACACTATTTCCAAAGAAATGACTAGAAATTATTTAATTAAATAATTTATGCAATACCTTTTCTGTAGAATAGGCATATTGGCTAAGTTTCATATCATTATTGTCCAAAGTAAGTGTAGTAGTAACCATGATGGAGACTTATTTTTCCCATTGAACGTTATCAATGTCTTAACTGTATTTTCTGATAAATTTAATGCTACCTTGGTGAATAAAAGTATCAATTTCTTTCAAAAACATATAAATATCTCAGATAGTTTCGCTGAGATTTCAGTAGTTCTATAGATATCCGTTGCAGCTCATCGTGATATCACCCTGATTGTGACCGGTTAAAACTGTCTGACTGGCATCACCACTGTCACTGTTCAATTTTAACATGCTTTCATCACTGTTTTTCTTTAGTATAAATGAAACACGGTAATGTGCACAAGTCTGTCAGTCCAAAACGAGCGACACCAGTTTATAGGGGACCTAACCAGGTAGTAGCTATAGAATGCACTTCAAATTTAAACAACTATGACAAGTTCCAAATGGCACAGTCCATTGGAATCTCAGCAGTTACCAAAACAAAAAAATCCAGATATAAATTAGACATTGCAAATGCTGTACATATTGTAAATACTTTGATGTTCAGTGGAAATGAATAGTGCCAGAGTAAAACCTATTGCAAAAACACACATTTAGTGCAGTAGCTACCTATCCAGTTTAGAAGCTTGTGTTATGCTTATGTTGACTATTCAAGCTAGCTTACTGAAACTGTTATTTTGGACAAATTAAAAAGCAAATAGCCTGATTCCACATCTGTCTTCTAAATCTACTTGGCTAGCTAGTCATTTTGCTATATTTCAAGATCTATTTTATCTAGACGATCTGTGAGTTTACCCACCCACTTGCTCTGGACGTTGTAGGCATAAGTGTTGATGTAAACTGTTCAACTTCCACTGTTTAAAAATAACACTGCTTCCTGGAAATGTTTGCTTTGTGAGAATGCACCTCTTGTATGTTGTTTATTTGTCTAGTTGAGGTCATACTTGGCTAAATAAGAGATTTAAAACTTTTCTATAACTTGTATAATTGTTTGCTTTGTTAGAATGCAACCCTGGTATGTTGTTTGTCAAGCAAAAGGTCAAATTAAGTAAATTAAACACAACATTCAATACCTTTTGTATAACTGGTAGTTATAGTGTTGACAAATGCAATTTAAGAGTGGCTTGGACAGCAAGGCTACATCAAGTGTTAACATGTATTGAGGTGACAAAACAAAACAAAAAATTAAATTCACCATAAAGGCAATGACTTGGCTAATACTAAAGGACATTTTGTGCAGAATTGTTGTGACGTACACATAGATAACAAGTATTGAGGAACTGTTGGCTGTTTTGGTATAGTTGAGAATTTGTAGATTTTCTGTAAGAATTTAAATTTACCGTTGTATTTGACACTTAGGATTTCATAGAAATCCCTGAAAAATGAGGAACAACAAAGTTCTTGCCTTTTCCCTTTTCTTGAACATGAAAGATTATTTCCAAATTTAGCAGTGTATATTAAACATGTATGGTACATATTAGGTACTCCAGTAGTATTTTTCTTTTTCTTCAAAAGTTATTTTTATTTGAAGTAATACGGCCATGACATTTTTCTGTTTGGTTATTTGTACCTTCAGTGTCTCTTTGTTGCAGGTATTACTTACTGCAAAAGAATGTTTTTTTCTTCCTTAAATCTTAACTCTTGTTCATCTGTGAAAACTCTGCTTGTGAAATAGTTTTTATTTTGTTTTGCATGGATTTTATACAGTACTTCATATTTTTGAAGACATTACAACTCTGAATCAGTTTTCCTCAAATGATTAACACAACACTCGTAACAAGGTTTATTTCCCATCTGACAACTTATTTCCCGTCTGAACTCATGTGTATTAGTCATTTAACAACAGGACTGTGGTCATTTCCTGAAAATGATGCAGGGATGGAGCTTCTGCAGCACTTCCAGAGTGTAGATGCCTGAGACATTTCAGATTTTTTGCCATGTAGGACTCCCAACGCTGCTGTGGTCAGGGTATAAGCTGGACTCTGGTGCACTGTACTGGATATGCCTTTAATGAGCCCCTGGAGTTGGCATGTTAAGTCACTACTAATACAGTTTTGGCCAGACATTTCAGCCTAAATGGAGGCTTAGCACCTCACTGATTAGTTGTTGTGTTCTGCCAGGTACATGAATATTATGATAACCACATTTGGCCATGGATTCCTTTCACGTAAAGGATGTGAACAATGTGTTCTGAATTGTTCATTTTAATTGTACTGTATAGCACTTTGAGTGTGGGAAAAGCGCTTCACAAGTAAAATGTAGTATTATTATTAGGACATATGAAACTACAGATCTATGTTTGGCTTGTTTTACGGTCTGTAATCACAGAGCCATGATGTGGGGTTTGTTGCGGGGGAATGGCATAGTGGGGCCTGCAGCAGTGAAAAGGGGATGTAGGCACACTAATGTTTGACAGCAGGTGGAACCGGTGTGAGGTACTGCAGAGTATGGACCACAGCCCCACCTGCAGCCAGTGGTGCATCATGGGAGCAAGGAGTGTGGGATCAGTGGAAGGCTGCATTAAAGGAACAGGGGCTGTGTCTCAAATTGCATACTTAAAGGCAATAACATTCCAGTTAGTGTGTATATCCAGCGCGGAAGTAAGCGGTCACGTGATAAAGTGCGTCCCAAACTCAAGTATGCAAGCACGCAAGACCGCAAAGACAGGTAATTGAAAGCCAACAACAGTGTTACAAGCTACAAGCGGGAAATAAGCAGACTTCTTTTTAAAAGATTTTTATTATCAAAAAAATTACATATAGGCTACACGGCAAGTCAGGGAACAAATGATATTGTGGCGAACATTACACATCAATAACTAAACAGAAATTAAATGAAATAAAAACTAAAATACTAATTTGGTGGTAAAAGGCGTTTCAAGAAAAACAGGACACCAAACCTTCACCTAATATCAGGGAAAGTGGATCCAAAGAGGACAAGCATGACAATCAATTTGAATAAAAGGCAAAGAGACATAGCCAATATTTTCTTGTTGTTCTTGTTCATAGTCAACACTTTTCATGGATTTAAAATCAGCTAATTGACAAATTAGGTTAAGTCATTTAAAAAATGAGTAAAATTTGGCTTGATCCCTCTCCATTTGCAAATGTAAATGTGATATTTACCCCATAAAATTAACAAATTGATTAAATTAAATGCGTTCACCCGGCAAGCCGTCCATTTACATCTCTTCTGTAAAACGTCTGAAACGGTAAATCCCATGAATTATCATGTAATTCGTTTTTTACGTTTGGGAGTACCATACAGGATACATAAAATGAGTATGGTTTTTAAATCCGATTAATATCACTAATCATTCTGTAACCAGGACCAGACTTTACTTAAAAAAAACAAATAGCCTATTATGTATGAATTTATTATCGAACTTCTTATCAAATATTGTAACTCCTCAAATAAGCCGACTTACCAAGGAAGCAAAACGCAGTTCATGTTGGAAACACAATTGACTTTATTATTATTTGGTACAGTAAAAAAGGTACAGTTATCCATTCAGACCCGGGATCTTTGTGACGATGGTCTATGTTAAAAACGCTAAATTAAGCTGTAATGTTATAAATAAACTTTTATAGAATCTAGCGCAAATGTGATTAACGTTACCAAACCATTGCTAAAGTAGTGTATTGCACTCAATAAAAGCAAAGCTACAACTTAAAATCTTTACTGTAGCATTAGGACAGCACATACTTGAAAATGTAATGTTAGCTATAACTATAGTTAAAACGCAGTAGGGAGGGCATAGTACATGCTAGCTAACATTACATTACTGACTGGAGATGACTAACGTTAGCTGCGAGCATCACATTTTACCTCATCTTTACCTTAATATAGGCTACATACCGCTAAGCATTTCCTCGGTTTACTTTATAAATAAAACTATACCAACATCCCTTCACCACAAATTTGTATAACAAGCTATTTTTTCTGCTGTAGCATAGATGTCAGATGTCAAATGTTCAGATGTCAGTTGCAGTCTAATCTGCACCAGATGTGTTGCTAAGGTCAGAAGAGTTTATTTTGATCAAGAGTTATGACGTAGTACAACTACGGGTTTTTAAGCGCTCTTCGTTCTTGCATAAGTAACTACTACATACTTCTTAGTGCAATTGGAAGTGTACTTACAAGTACACAAGTATGCCATTTGAGACACAGGCTGTGTCCGAATCAGTACAGTGCACTGGCAGAAGTGTGCAGTTTAATGTGCACTGTTTAGTAGTACGCGAAAAATATCCACCATACTATTTTCCAACCGTACTGTGGAAGTGTCGTAAGACGTCCCTCCCTTGCGTGGCCATGTCACATGTTGTTTTTGTTGTATTTGAAGGAAAACGTCAGCGAAGCTGCGCCTCATTTTTTAAAACGAAGCTTACGTCATATTTATGCGACCAAAATGTTCGTGTACTTCTTGAAAAGTGTATTCCCGAATATACTCAGCAAAACCCCGGAAGTAAGTGTATCATACGGGGGTTTTAAATATACTAGAGAAAATTTTGCCTACTTAACTTTTTCGTCCTGTCTACTCAACAAGCCTACCTAATAGTATGGAAGGGTGCTGATTCGGACACAGCCACAGCCAGGGAGCAAAGGACCAGTGTTTTAATCTAATGTCGCTGATTACATCTTAATTACGTATTAATGGTTACATATTAATTAATGTCTCCACGCAAACTGCAATGTCAGGTACATTGTATACTGTACATGCAAATATTTGTACTCAAAATGTTCAGACAGTTTTGCATACTTCCGGGTAGGAGAGGAGTGGTAGTGGGGGAGTGGAGGAAGGGAGATGGGGAGTGAAGAATATTGGGACGCACCCACGGACAGCTAGAGAGCTGTGTATCCTCAGAACAGTTGGAGTACTACAGCCAGATGGCATTGTCAGTACCATGGTAGTGTGTGTAACAGTAGGCATTGTGGAATTTTGCTGCTTCCACCATGGAAATCGAATATGAGCAGGTACACTGGTTTTGACAACTGGTTGAACAGTACTGGCTTCACAGAGACTCCTGGGTGGGAAATTGGAGTCATCTGAGGTCAAAACAGATGCTTTGTGATGTAGAGTTCAGATTGTTGAAGTTCCATGTATTTGGTAATAATTGCACAGAAAATTAATGTATTTGCTAGAATAAACAGTAGTAACATATTTCTACTCCTGCTACTGGTTATATTATACTACTACTATCACTACTACGACTAGTACTACTTATAATAACAATAATAGTGATATAATTGCCACCATCATAATTACCAGAACTATTTGCCTTACTTGCGAATGTTAATTATTATTAGTTGCCATATATGAGTAAGGGAGATTAAGGACTTTGGGGTTTATTATTGTCATAGGTTAATTATAATTGTAATAACTATAATTATATGCATCCTTAGGCTGTGTGAAACGGAAAAGCCTGTGCAACGCATATTGCAGAAAAAAACGCAAGAGACGCACGCCAACGAGCGCAAATTTGAACTTCGGTTAGCAAGTAAAAGTGTGTGCTTCGCTTACAAACACGCGTATTACACACACGCACAGAAATATGCCGACACACTCTGTGACACGGTAGGCCCGTTAGGGGCATGATTCAGCGGGATGTTGCGAACGTTCGCCGAAAACGGTACGGTCTCCACTTCGCGTCTGCTCACCGTCAGTAAAACGAGAGAGAATCTGGGAAAAACGGCTCCAAACCCTGAGTTGAAATGATTAATAAATGCCGATAGGATATGGCCGTTGCTCGCTAAGTTATAATTGTACGCTTCTATGCTTGGTGACGGAGGGGAGGAGTGTTGAAAGCTCGCGGCGAGGCCTACTCTGAAGCCGGGCGCTAGATTTTCCCGCAGTACGGGGAGAAGAGTAGCAACAGCCAAGGTGAGATTAATTCGTAGAATTGGTGAGGCTCGTCTGCGAATTGTCACTCGCACTATTGCAACATCTTTATATGTGTACGTTACCGTAAGTAACTTATGACCGATAAACAACAAACGGCTATTTTTAGTCGCGAGTTAGCAGGTTAGCCAACAGGCTACGAAGTCAAAATGACATCGGTGTTTGTTTGGCTAGGTAGCTAGCTTGTTAGCTGGTCACTTGGTTTTAGGTATATCTTTAACGTTATCGTTATAAATTGCTTTTTGGTTCTGTGTTGACGTTCGTCTACACCGCGATAGCTCTAAGACGACTCATTTGGGTGGTTGATTAGATTGGTAAATTAACGTTAGCGAGTTGTTCGTTTAATGGAGCCAAGTGTTTCACTCCCAAGGAAAGGGCCGTGTAGCATTGTTTAGCTTTATAATTTAGCAACCTGGATAACCTTAGTTGTCTAGTTGGATAGCTAGTTCAGTGAAGCTATGCGAATTGTGTAACGTTACTTCGTTAGCTAACGTTTTAGCTAGCTAGCTAGCTAACTAGCATTTTCACTGCGTGATTGGTCTCTGTTAGCCGTTTAGCCTGTGTGTTCTACGTGTTCATGTAGCCAGCTAGCTGGCAACCAGCTGCCCGTTTCGGAACTGGTATGGCGAGTAGTTAGCGTTGTCCTGTTTATGTGCCATGATTCATATTTTCTTGGTTTCAGATGTCTTCTAGTTGTAGTATTTGAATCTATTTGAAGGGGACGTATGTTTTTATGTAACGGTTATGCCGCACATGTAACAGATTGACTGTAGTTAGAGATGATGAAAGACGTGCAAGCTTTTCTTTAGCAAATTACGTGCAAGTGCGTCAGTGTGTTTGGTATCTGTGCGAGAAACTGCTTTTGTTTGTAATAATCCGGTTTTTCCCCCCCGCAAGGGTCTTGTGTTCTGTCACATTTAAATTTTGTGTTTGGTAACGTTACCCTGTGTAGTCGGAATGCGGTTCACCCCAGTGGCACCATGTTGAATATTTTTTGAATAGGGGCCAGTGTAGTTTTCTGTAGGTCGAGTGCACCAGACGGTAAGTAGGTTGAACATGGTGGACAAAGCGATTGACAGAGAATTGAAATTAAATCGGAAACGCAAGTAGGGGGGAGTTGGTTGGTATAGTAGGGTGGTCAGTAATAGAATGTTGGTGGCGGCTGTGATAGAATGTTGAAGTGTGCTTTTTGGAGGGTCCAGTGTTACATATCTTATTGATTTGACCTGACAGCCCCATCCCAGCCCCCAGTAGTTCGTTTTTTTACCCTGTCTTGCAACCCCCTTCTGTTCTCAGTGCATACTACTGTTTAATTTCATTAAGAAGCTCCGGTCACTGCAGAACTCCTTGTGAAGAAGAAAGAAGTGGTGTGTACATGCATGTGTTTGATTTGCTCCCATTTGCACGTGTATGCTCTCGCACATGCCTGTTTGATTTATATATTGCCGCTTTTTCATGGTCACCTTGTCTGCATCCGAATCTGCACCTTCCATACTATTAAGTATGCTTGAGTAGACTGGAACAGAAAGTAGGTAAGTGAAATTACTACTAAATGTAGTATACATAAAACCCCCGGATTATATACTTACTCCCTGGGTTTCGCTGAGTACAGTCGGGAGCATACTTTTCAAGAAGTACGCAAACATTTTGGTCGCATGAATATGACTTGCATTTCCACTCGGCAGTGTAATATAATGGTTCAGGAACTGGCCTTGTAACCGACAGGTTGCAGGTTCGATTTTCAGGTAGGACACTGCCATTGTACCCTTGAGCAAGGTACTTAACCTGAATCGCTTCAGTATATATCCAGCTGTATAAATGGATAATATGTAAACAATGCAAAAAAAGTTGTGTAAGTCACTCTGGATAAGTGCGACTGCTAAATGCCTGTAATGTAATGTTTTAAAAATGAGGTGCAGCTTTGCTGATGTTTACCTTCAGTAACAACAAAAACATGACACATGGCTGTGCACGGGTGAGACATCTTAGGACACTGTATGGTTGGAAAAGAGTACGTAGGATTATAATTTTCTTGCATATTAAACACAGTTCACAGTTGCTAGTACACCGTACACAGGATGCAGTAGATAAGGCTCTGAATTGGACACAGCACTTACCTCTGTGTACTGGGCTGTGTCTGAATCAGAGCCCTATCTACTGCGTCCTGTTTTCCTGTGTACTGGCAGTTGCATGCTATTTAATGTGTACTGTATAGTACGCAAAAAGTATTTTCCAACGTACTGTGGAAGTGTCGTAAGACGTCCTACCCTTGCGTGACCATGTCACATGTTGTTTTTGTTGTGATTGAAGGAAAATGTCAGCGAAGCTGCGCCTCGTTTTTTAAAACAAAGCTTACGTCATTTATGCAACCAAAATGTTTGTGTACTTCTTAAAGTGTGCTCCCGAATATACTCGGCGAAACCCCGGAAGTATATCATACGGGGGTTTTAAGTATACTACGTTTAAAGAGAATTTTGTCTACTTAACTGCTTTCTCGTTCTGTCTACTCAGTAAGCCTACTCAATAGTTTGGAAGGGTGCTGATTCGGACACTGCCCTGGTGTTAAGAAAAGTGGATTATGTGTATAATTTCTAGGATGCTGCCACCTAGGGGTGGGGGGTTGGATCAGACCTGTATTATATAAAGTGAATGTGTATGCGTAGGGGGGGGGTTGGTGGTATCAAATACATTGTACATGGTGGAGTGCAATGACTGCAAGGATCCTGTGAGCTCTGTCAGTAAATAGCAATGGACTGGGTGTCAGCTGACTGCATACGGTTTAATTTCTCACGCTGGCAGTTCTCAGGTCTGTCTGTCCATGCAGTGTCAGAGGCCCTCTTCCTGCAAAGGAGCCATTCCCCATTAACCTCTCGTTGTTCTTGTTCTGTTTAAGCCAGCCCTGTAAAGTTTGCTGTTGCCGTGCAGCAACAGTTTCTGTATCTCAGAGCGCTGCACGTGTGAATGCGCCCGCCGCAGTCCTGCAGACAAGAGTTTGTTTCCAGCGTTTGGTCTTGCAGCATCGTCATTGTTTTGCCCTTGCTATAGTATAGACTTATCTTGGCAAATTGTTCACAAAATTTCTCATCTGTATCTGTTTCTTTATTACTTTATTTGCCTAGCCGTCATCGCCATTTACAGTCTGTAGATAATTGTTTAGCCATTTATGCGACAGGCAGGTCTCCCCCTCTGCTTTCATTGTATTATCTGTTTAGGTTACCTTATCCAAAAAATAATAATAATAATAGTGGAAGAAAATATAAATGTTTTGATGGTTGTGGCAATGGAGATGTGCCTGTGTGACCGGACTGTGCTGGTTCTGCATACGACTGTTTCTGGAGTGCTCCCTCATTCGCAGTCCTTCCGCTCGATGACGGTTTTGTGAATGAAAGAGTACTGTGACGCTATTGCTAAATCATTTACCGGAAGAGTTTACAGGCTGGGCAGCGATCATAATGAAACCGCTTTCACTTCTGTGCTGCAGGCTGTCGGTGTATATATAAACCAGTCTGTCTCTGTCTCTCTCTCTCTCCCTCTCTCTGTCCCTCTCTATCTCCTTTTCCCTCCCTCCCTGTCTCTCTTTTTCTCTCTCACACTCAGGAGCAGATTATAGAAACTAGTGACAATGAAAGTTGACAGAAGCAAGTTAAAGAAGACCCCCACAGAAGCGGTAAGTCTGTTTGCATGTTTGCGTCCCTGCGCTCAGAGGCTGGTTACTGGCCTAGTGGCCTAGAGCTGATCTGGGATCAGTCTGCTTCTTTAAGTTTCACACTGACGCATCCCCACAGAGTTGGAATGTGGCTCCTGGTGCTTTTACAAAGCAATCCAGTCCCAAACTGAAACGGTTGGAAGTCCTGAAACTACTTGAATTGATTCTTTCAGTTTTCTACAGTCTGGCTACTACTAGTTATTCCAGTACACTTGCTGGTGACACATCACAGGTATTGCTGCTGCACATTAGGAAAATGAGAAGCACTAAGGTCTTCACTTCTGGCCTACAGTAGGGCTATGGCACTAGGGCTGCACGATATATCGCAACGATAATTATCGATTGCAATAACGGCCGTTGCCACTGTGTGGGGCGCCTTTCTTTTCGTCTTTTTTTCTTTAAGTATACCCAATATATGGCAGTAAACATCCAAACCTCAGACGCTGCGTTAAATGCTTCCGGAAAAAAACATCACCGCTGATATCTATTGAGTGTTGATAAGACAGCCAACCAGCACCAAGGTCGTACAGCTTTCACGTGATCATGTGATGTGTTTTAGTCAATCGCATGAAAGGTGCAATGCCTTTCTGTGATTGTCCGTCTTATCAACACGCAGTAGACAGTGATGACGTTTTTTTCCCGGAAGAATTTCACACGGGTTTTGAAGTTTAGATTTCTACCGCATCAAGTATAATTAAAGAAAAAAAGACGAAAAGAAAGGCAATACCCCACATGCTGGCAACGGCCGTTATTGCAATCGATAATTATCGTTGCGATATATCGTGGAGCCCTAGCTGGCACTGAAATGTATTTTGTGTGACTGTGGAAGTGGCCTTACATTTATTATAGTGTGTAGTGTGTTCCAGTCTCCATCACTCTCTGGGACTGCAGGGCGCTGGCTGTGTTTAGTGTATCAAGCGTGTACTGCATTTAATTTAAATCGCTCTCTCAGAAGGCCACAGACTGCAGGATACTGATTGTGTTTAGCATGTATGTAGCGTGTATTGAATTTGAAATTTGAAATTTGAAATTGAAATCTCTCTCGCTTTCTCTTTGTCTCTTCCCTTCTCTTTCTCCCCTTCCCTCCCTTCCTCTCTCTCCAGCCCACTGACTGCAGGACGCTGATCGAGAAGCTAAAAGGATGCAGTGATGACCAGCTGCTGCTGGAGCTCCAGCACATTAAAACCTGGAACATCGGAAAGGTGAGGCTCCGCCCCCACGTGACGGCTGCCTGCGTTCTCTCCTCCCGCAGGCGTTCTCTCCTCCCGCAGGCGTTCTCTCCTCCCGCAGGCGTTCTCTTCTTCTGCAGGCGTCTGTTTATGGCCCTCTGCATCTGGAGCAGCCTAGCGCCTCCAGCAAGCTGCAAACATTTTTTTAAATGACTCTTTGTACGTACACTTGCCAAGATATTTTAAGAATCACGGGCAAGGCAAAGAAAAGGTTTGAGGAAGTGATGTTTTAAGTTGTGTGCAGTCGCCGGGGTTACAAAGGGGATTGTGTGAGTGGCTTACCCACGGTGCCTTGTGGGATGTAAGGCATGGCAACATCAGGGAGATCAGAGCAAAAGGTAGCAGGCGGTTTCCTGAATCAGGTGTTTGGTTGCTTGCGCGTAATTGGTCGCTTGCTAACTCTGGTCTCGCACTCTCGTGGCAGTGTGAGCTCTACCATTGGGTGGATCTGCTTGACCGGTTCGATGGGATCCTCTGTGACGCCGGGCAGACGGTTGAGGGCATGTCCTGGCTGCTGGTGTGCGACCAGCCGGACAACACCCACCTCCCGGACAACACCCACCTCAAAGCCCTCCTGCTGGCCGTGCTCAACTTCACAGCTCTGCTGATAGAGTACAGCTTCTCCAGGCACCTATACAGTTCTATAGAGGTAAAGCCCCTGTGCTCTAACACACCACTATAGAGGTACTGTAACTCATCTATCGCACTGTTCTATATAGGTACTATACCTGTGAGGTACTGTACCTAGCTGAGGATGTGACTAACTGTTTGTTCCTCCGTTCTCCATATTTGCAGCACTTGACCACCCTGCTGGCATCATGTGACATGCAGGTGGTACTGGCCGTGCTGAACCTACTCTACGTTTTCAGCAAGAGGTCCAATTACATCACCAGACTGGGATCTGACAAGAGAGCCCCACTGCTGGCTCGCCTGCAACACCTGGCAGAGGTGTGTGAGATAAGGGTGTGTGTGTGTGTGTGTGGGTGTGGGAGAAAGGTGTGTGTGTCTGTGTGTCTGTGTGTGTGTGTGTGTGTGCGTGTGTGCGCATGTGCGCATGTGCGCATGTGAGATGAATGTCTATCCCTCTGTATGTGTATCGGGTGAGGGTGACACTGTGTCCTTATGTGCAGAGTTGGGGAGGGAAGGAGAATGGCTTTGGTCTGGCCGAGTGCTGCAGGGACCTACCGATGGCGGTGAGTCATTTTTCATTGTTATACTTGTGACACGCAAGTAATTTTCAGCACCTACAGTTTCAATCAGACTGAGCTGGTGAGTCGGTCTGTAAAATCTCATGAGGTATTATTCACTTTCTCTAACTCTCTTCTTTTAATGGTGCACAGAAATACCCCCCCAGTGCCACTACACTACACTTTGAGTTCTACGCTGAGCCAGCGTCTGATGTCAAAGTGGAGAGAAAGGTATGGCAGCTCCTCTTTACTCTCCCTAAGCTGCATCATAACCATTGTATGTAGTGTGGTTTGTGTGTATCAGACTGTCAATCTGTGGACCTGTGTTCATGTTATCAGACCACGCTTGCTTCTCTCTCTCTTTCTCTGCCTCTCTGTCTCTCTCACAGACGAGCAGCAACACATTACACTACATTCACATAGAACAGCTGGACAAGGTAAGTGGCACTTTTTATTACTATTAATGTGGAATGAAGTGGGCTTTTATTGCTATTGATTCACATAGGATTTAAGAAGTGCAGAGTCTTAAAAGGTGATCTGTTTCTCTTGAAGCAGTTCAGGGATAGCTTCAAGTGTGTGCGCGTGTGCAATACTGAATCAAGAACTGAAGTCTTGCAAATACATGTTTGGGGTTAAGATTGGTTGGTTGGGTAGGTTGATCTCAGACCTGTGTTTAAGGGCAGATGGTGGCAGTATCATGATGAACTTATGTGCTCGATGCTTTTCTCTGTTCAGATATCAGAGAGCCCCTCCGAGATCATGGAGTCTCTGACCAACATGTACAGTATCCCCAAGGACAAGCAGACTCTGCTGTTCACACACATCCGCCTGGCGCACGGCTTCTCCACCCACAGGAAGAGGCTACAGGCCGTACAGGCCCGCCTGCATGCCATCTCTATACTGGGTGAGTTAGCCTGCCTGCACGCCATCTCTATACTGGGTGAGTTAGCCTGCCTGCACCATCTCTATACTGGGTGAGTTAGCCTGCCTGCACCATCTCTATACTGGGTGAGTTAGCCTGCCTGCACCATCTCTATACTGGGTGAGTTAGCATGTTAGCCTGCCTGCACGCCATCTCTATACTGAGTGAATTAGTCTGCCTTCACGCCATCTGTGTACTGGGTGAGTTAGCTCATTAGCCTGCCTGCATGCCATCTCTATACTGGGCGAGTTAGCCTGTTAGCCTGTTTTCAAGGCATCTTCATACTGGGTGAGTTAGCCCCTTAGCCCGTCTGCACTGGCTTCGTACTAATATGGATAAGGTGGGTTTCAGTCAGCAGGGCTTCCCTAGGATATCGTTGCATTTGCTTTTCCCAGTGATGTACCAGGTGCCCAGAATAACCAAGTGTATTAATGTTGTATAGCAGTGTGTGTGCCAGTGTTGTGTAGAAGTGTGTAAGTGTTGTATAGCAGTGTGAGAGTGTGTAGAGCAGTGTAGCATTGTGCGAGTGCTATATAGCAGTGCATAAGTGTTGTATAGCAGTGTGAGAGTTGTATAGCAGTATCTAATACTTGTTTTTGTTGCACACAGTGTATTCCAATGCACTCCAGGAGACGGCCAACAGCATCCTGTACAACGGACTGATAGAGGAGCTGGTGGATGTGCTGCAGATCACAGACAAACAGCTGGTGGTGAGAGTTACCAAACACCATCCTCCTTACTTTTTTCCTTATTTTTACTTATTCTCTCTTCCCCCTTTCTCTTTCTATCCCTGAGTGTGAGTCTGCGTGTTAAAAAAAAAAAAAATCTCTCCAGTTTCTCTTTTGAAACGATATCACGCCCTTATTTGTGGGTTTTTGTGAAGCGCCTATTGCGATTCAAAATGAGTGATGAAAAATTGGGTGCTGTGACCAGGAAGCCATGACTGAAGTTCTGTCTGTGATTAGTGTGCATGTGGAATGGCTCTGCTTCAAATGGCTTGTATTCATATTTATTGAAAAATGTTGATAAACAGTAAAAATGTTGATGGCGTGACATGATAGATTTTTTTATTATTATTTGTTATGACCTGACAAAGATTGGCATCAGATCTAAATGTTGTCCATGAACGGTGAGAACGGGTGCGCAAGTGCAATTTGTTTAATCTTAATAAGTAGACTCTGTCATAAATTGTTCTTATCTGGACACTTGTGTAACTTGCTTGTGTTGGAGGGCGATGTATAGGACAGCGTTAATCCCAGACCCGCTTGCTTGTGAAGGCACACGCAGGCCCTGTAACAGAAAGGCCCTCTCTGTGGCAGGACATCAAGGCGGCCTCCCTGCGCACTCTCACCTCCATAGTCCACCTGGAGCGAACGCCCAAGCTCTCGAACATCATCGACTGCACCGGCACAGCGTCCTACCACGGTTTCCTGCCTGTGCTCGTGCGCAACTGCATACAGGCCATGATCGGTGAGAGGGTCTTGCATAGTGGCTCTATGCATTTGTGTGTTTTTGTATATAGGACATGTGTCGTATGTGTGTCTGTGTGTGGGTGCAAAGTGAATGTGTGAGGGTCTTCCCTATGTTTGCGTGCACACATGCTTTTTTGCCAGTCTGTCGTGTGTGTGTGTGTTTGTGTTTCTGACTGTGTGTGTGTGTGTGTTTCTGACTGTGTGTGTGTGTGTGTGTGTGTGTTTGTGTGTGTGTGTTTCTGACGGTGTGTCCCGTGTGTGTGTGTGTGTGTGTGTGTGTGTGTGTGTTTCTGACGGTGTGTCCCGTGTGTGTGTGTGTGTTTCTGATGGTGTGTGTGTGTGTGTGTGTGTGTGTGTGTTTCTGACGGTGTGTCCTGTGTGTGTGTGTGTGTGTGTGTGTGTGTGTGTGTGTGTGTGTGTGTGTGTGTGTGTGCCTGACGGTGTGTGTTGTGTGTGTGTTTCTGACGGTGTGTCCCGTCTGTGTGTGTGTGTGTGTGTGTGTGTGTGTGTGTGTGCGCGCGCGTGTGTGCGCGTGTGCCTGACGTTTCTGACGGTGTGTTGTCTTGTCCCTCTCAGACCCCCTGATGGACCCCTACCCCCATCAGTTTGCCACGGCCCTCTTCTCCTTCCTGTATCACCTGGCCAGCTACGACGCTGGGGGAGAGGCCCTGGTGTCCTGTGGCATGATGGAGGCCCTACTCAAGGTGAACCTGTGGCCTTTCTTTCTCTATCGCTCTATCACCCGTCTCTCCTCTCTTTCGCCTGTATGTCTTTCACCTCTCTCTCCCCCTCTCTATTTTTCCTGCTTCTCTCTCCGTCTTTCAGCTGTATATCTCTTCTCCCTTCTTTACTGCCTCTCCCGTTCATCACTTCTTTCTTTCACCTCATTCTCTCCCGTTCTTTCACTTGTCTATTTTTTTCCCCTCACTTTCACAAGTCTTTCTCTCCTTCCTTTTATCTCTGTCATTTGTCTCTCGCCGCCTCTGTTTCATCTCTCGTCTCTCTTGTTCTCTCCATCTCTCGTACTTGTGTGGGTGCCTCAGGTCATAAAGTTCCTGGGAGACGAGCAGGATCAGATCACCTTTGTGACGCGCGCGGTCAGAGTGGTTGACCTCATCACCAACCTGGACATGGCTGCCTTCCAGTCACACAGCGGCCTTACCATCTTCATCTGCAGGCTGGAGGTACAGGAGAGCCGCCCGCCGCACGCCTCACCACCACAGGGACTCCTGCCTGTGCTCTCTAATGATGGTAACCCCGTAACCTCTCTCTCACACTCTCTCTGTCTCTCTCGCTCAGCATGAGGTTGACCTCTCGAGGAAAGAGTGTCCTTTCGTCATCAAGCCAAAGACCCAGAGGCCGGGCACGGCTGCTGAAACCGAGGATATGGACACAGACATGGAGGGTGAGTCCCTGCTCCCCTCATGCACAATTACATTCAGATGTGGAGAGTCATTTAAACTCGTAGAGCTTCGCAAGAGCAATGACGTCTGACGTCCGTTTCTGTGTCTCGGCGATGATTGTTAACGTACCATTTTTTGCAGTTTCTGACGTTGCCATGGAGAGCAGCCCTGGTCCCTCGACCTCTGCTGAGCCCAGACCAGACATTGATAGCCGAACGCAGAGCAGTACTGCTTACACACCTAGAGCAGGTAAATGCATGTCTGCTCATATGCACACACAGCTACTTGCGCACGCTGCATCCCCTGCATGCTTTACCAGCTGACTACTCGCATACACACACACACACACACACACACACACACACACACACACACACACACACACACACACACACACCATCAAGCCAACACACATGGGCTGACACAGCATTTGATTGTGTTGCATCTGGGTGATGTTATCAGTGTGCGCCATGGTCAGTATGGACGGTCTGAGTGACATTGTGTCAGAATTTTTGTGCTTTTGTTGCTTTGGATAAAAGCGTCTGCTAAGTGACTGTAATGTAATGTAGAATGACATCATCAGCCTGTGCCAATATGTTTGTGTCCCCAGGAGTGCAGTGCATCCCTCAAAGAGCCGCTCTGTTGAAGTCCATGCTTAACTTCCTGAAGAAAGCCATTCAGGACCCTGCCTTCTCTGATGCCATTCGCCATGGTGGGTCACCTGACCATGTTGTTCATCAGCCTCTCTTTGAAACATTACGGTGGTTAAGGTGGTTGATCAAAATAGAAGTGCATTTGTAGTAGTATAAACTATACCAGCAGTGTATGAGAATGTGAATATGCATAATGTCTGTATGCTGTTCTTTTTTCAGTAATGGACGGGTCCCTGCCTACCTCACTTAAACACATCATTAGTAACGCAGAGTACTATGGCCCCTCTCTCTTCCTCCTGGGTGAGTACTGAATTTCACTACTGAGTTATAAGTCAGTGTAGTACCAAGTACTCGGTGCAGAGTTCGGATTTATTACTGTAATGAGTACTCAGAGCAGAGTTTGATTCAATACTGTGGTGAGTACTCAGTGCTAGTTAGGATTCAGTGCATTTGAGTACTCAGTGCTAGAGTTTGGATTCGGTATTTGGTACTAGATTTAGGATTCAGGACTGTAGTGAGTACTCAGCGCTAGAGTTAGGATTTAGGACTGTGGTGAGTACTCAGCGCTAGAGTTAGGATTCAGGACTGTGGTGAGTACTCAGCACTAGAGTTAGGATTTAGGACTGTGCTGAGTACTCAGCGCTAGAGTTAGGATTTAGGACTGTGGTGAGTACTCAGTGCTAGAGTTAGGATTCAGGACTGTGGTGAGTACTCAGCACTAGAGTTAGGATTTAGGACTGTGGTGAGTACTCAGCGCTAGAGTTAGGATTTAGGACTGTGGTGAGTACTCAGTGCTAGAGTTAGGATTCAGGACTGTGGTGAGTACTCAGCGCTAGAGTTAGGATTCAGGACTGGTGAGTACTCAACACTAGATTTAGGATTTAGGACTGTGGTGAGTACTCAGCGCTACAGTTAGGATTCAGGACTGTGGTGAGTACTCAGCGCTAGAGTTAGGATTTAGGACTGTGATGAGTACTCAGCGCCAGAGTTAGGATTCAGGACTGTGGTGAGTACTCAGCGCTAGAGTTAGGTTTCGGTTCTGTTGTGAGTACACTGTAGAGTAAAGACTGCACTGCCGCAAGTATTCAAGGTTAGGATATGGATGGAATTGGTTTTGATAATGTCCCTTTCAGAACATGACTCTTGGAACATGTTAGAATCTGCTGACTCTATGCTGTCCCTAACGCCGTCTTTCTCTCCCCTTTCTGTCCAGCGACGGAGGTTGTGACGGTGTTTGTGTTCCAGGAGCCGTCTCTGCTCTCCTCCCTGCAGGATAACGGCCTGACCGACGTCATGCTGCACGCTCTGCTCATCAAAGACGTGAGTCGGTCGGCCATCCCGAGCGTCGTGTTGCGGTTTCCCTCTCCCTCTCTGCCTCTCACTCTCTCCCTCCCTCCCCCTTTCTCTCTCCCTCTCTGTTCTCCACTCACAGTTTCTCTCCCTGCAGGTTCCCGCCACCCGGGAGGTGTTGGGTTCCCTGCCCAACGTGTTCAGCGCGCTGTGCCTGAACGCTCGAGGCCTGCACTCCTTCGTCCAGTGCCAGCCGTTTGAGCGGCTCTTCAAGGTGCTGCTGTCCCCGGACTACCTGCCCGCCATGCGCCGCCGCCGCAGCTCTGACCCGCTCGGTGAGGGAGAAAGAGTGTGTGTGTGTTACAGGAGACACTGTTTTTATGTGTGTGTGTGTGGGGGGGGGGGGTTTCTAGGATTGTGTGTGGCTGTATGTGTGTTTGTTTGATATGGAACTAGGGCTGGTCGATATATCGTAATGATAATTATCGATTGCAATAACGGCCGTTGCCAGCATGTGGGGTATTGCCTTTCTTTTCATCTTTTTTTCTTTTATTATACCTGATGCGGTAGTAATCTAAACTTCAAAACCCGTGTGAAATTCTTCCGGGGAAAAAACGTCATCACTGTCTACTGCGTGTTGATAAGACGGACAGTCGCAGAAAGGCGTTGAGCTTTTCATGCGATTGACAAAAACACATCACATGATCACGTGAAAGCTGTACGACCTTGCTGCTGGTTGGTTGTCTTATCAACACTCAATAGATATCAGCGGTGATGTTTTTTTCCGGAAGCATTTCACGCGGCATCTGGATGTTTGGATGTTTACTGCCGTATGCTGGGTTTACTTCAAGAAAAAAAAGACGAAAAGAAAGGTGCCCCACACGGTGGCAATGGCTGTTATTGCATTCGATAATTATCGATGTTTATCGCCCAGCCCTATATAGAACTGTGTGTGTCTGTCGTTCTATTGCATTGCTATGTGTGTATGTTACCGGAATGTGTTTGTTTCAGGACTGTGTGTGTGTGTGATATAGGGCTGTGTGTGTGTTACAGTACTGTCTGTGTGTTACAGGAGACACTGCGTCTAATCTGGGCAGTGCAGTGGATGAGCTGATGAGGCACCAGCCCACGCTGAAGACTGACGCCACCACCGCCATCATCAAGGTGAGATGGGTGTGGCTGGGGTGAAGCCAGGTGTGATAAACATTGCTCGTTATAGCAGCGTAACCCACAGTATACACCGTCCCACTCACTCTCTCTGCTGCCCCCTTCAGCTGCTGGAGGAGATCTGCACCCTGGGCCGGGCCGCCGAGTACATCTGCCAGAAACCGTCTATCCAGAAGGCGGATGGGTCAGTGTCAGCGCCCCCAGCCCGGTCCAGCCACGCCGCGGAAGAGGCGTCCAGTGAAGATGAAGAGGAGGAGGAGGCACTGCACTCCTTCACCCAGCAGGGGGAACCAGAGAGCAACAGGCAGTCAGTTTGACTTTTTTTTTTTCGCTTGGAGGGTGTGCTCTACATGTGTATTGTGAGACCTGTTTGTGTGTGAGTGAATTTTGAGAGATGCGTTTGTGTTTCAGGGTCGTTGGCACTGAGGAGCGCATTCCTATTCCTCTGATGGACTACATCCTGAATGTAGTGAGTATCGTCATGGTTACACAAGTAGCGTGTGTGGTGTCGGGGGGGGTATCATCGGTACCAGGATGCTACTTTTTCCACTCTCTGCATGTGGATCATCCACTAGCCCTGCAAATCATTCAATAAATATAAATCCGCAAATCCAAAATTCCCCTCTAATGTAAGTTTAATGTTTTACTTGAGATTCATTTCCAGACAACATCCGTGAGCTGTGCTTTAGGGTACTACGTAGCCAGCCATATAAGTGGACATAATCTTAACAGCTGAAACAAACTAATATTTATTTATAGATGGTTTATGGTTGTACCTGTCTGTCAATCAAGATTAGTAATTTCAGATATGAGGCCTGCAGTGTCCATCGTTATAGGGAGAATTTCCTCTTGTCGTTTGAGGGCACCAGGTTCAGATGGGTTGATTATTTGGACAGAAGAAAAGCAAACTGGATGTGTGCCCGAGCTATTTGAGAATTAATTTAATGATCTGTTCAAATGTATTCATTCAAAGGGCACCGTACTCACACAGCGCACCCTGCTTCTGTGCAGTTTGAGTTGAAGCCCTTTTCCTTGTGCGTCATCTTGCAGATGAAGTTTGTGGAGTCGATCCTCAGCAATAACACCACAGATGACCACTGCCAGGAGTTTGTCAGTCAGAAGGGGCTGCAGCCACTGGTGTCCATTCTGGGACTGCCAAACCTGCCCATCGACTTCCCCACCTCTGCCGCTTGCCAGGCGGTCGCTGGAGTCTGCAAGTCCATACTGGTGAGATCTGCAGTCCTGCGCACACATACGGGCAGGAGGCAGGACCATGTAGAGCGCACACATACGGGCAGGAGGCAGGACCATGTAGAGCGCACACATACAGGCAGGAGGCAGGACCATGTAGAGCGCACACATACGGGCAGGAGGCAGGACCATGTAGAGCGCACACATACAGGCAGGAGGCAGGACCATGTAGAGCGCACACATACGGGCAGGAGGCAGGACCATGTAGAGCGCACACATACGGGCAGGAGGCAGGACCATGTAGAGCGCACACATACGGGCAGGAGGCAGGACCATGTAGAGCGCACACATACAGGCAGGAGGCAGGACCATGTAGAGCGCACACATACGGGCAGGAGGCAGGACCATGTAGAGCGCACACATACAGGCAGGAGGCAGGACCATGTAGAGCGCACACATACGGGCAGGAGGCAGGACCATGTAGAGCGCACACATACGGGCAGGAGGCAGGACCATGTAGAGCGCACACATACGGGCAGGAGGCAGGACCATGTAGAGCGCACACATACGGGCAGGAGGCAGGACCATGTAGAGCGCACACATACAGGCAGGAGGCAGGACCATGTAGAGCGCACACATACGGGCAGGAGGCAGGACCATGTAGAGCGCACACATACGGGCAGGAGGCAGGACCATGTAGAGCGCACACATACGGGCAGGAGGCAGGACCATGTAGAGCGCACACATACGGGCAGGAGGCAGGACCATGTAGAGCGCACACATACAGGCAGGAGGCAGGACCATGTAGAGCGCACACATACGGGCAGGAGGCAGGACCATGTAGAGCGCACACATACGGGCAGGAGGCAGGACCATGTAGAGCGCACACATACGGGCAGGAGGCAGGACCATGTAGTGCGCACACATACAGGCAGGAGGCAGGACCATGTAGAGCGCACACATACGGGCAGGAGGCAGGACCATGTAGTGCGCACACATACAGGCAGGAGGCAGGACCATGTAGAGCGCACACATACGGGCAGGAGGCAGGACCATGTAGAGCGCACACATACGGGCAGGAGGCAGGACCATGTAGAGCGCACACATACGGGCAGGAGGCAGGACCATGTAGAGCGCACACATACGGGCAGGAGGCAGGACCATGTAGAGCGCACACATACGGGCAGGAGGCAGGACCATGTAGAGCGCACACATACGGGCAGGAGGCAGGACCATGTAGAGCGCACACATACGGGCAGGAGGCAGGACCATGTAGAGCGCACACATACAGGCAGGAGGCAGGACCATGTAGAGCGCACACATACGGGCAGGAGGCAGGACCATGTAGAGCGCACACATACGGGCAGGAGGCAGGACCATGTAGAGCGCACACATACAGGCAGGAGGCAGGACCATGTAGTGCGCACACATACAGGAAGGAGGCAGGACCATGTAGAGCGCACACATACGGGCAGGAGGCAGGACCATGTAGAGCGCTCACATACGGGCAGGAGGCAGGACCATGTAGAGCGCACACATACGGGCAGGAGGCAGGACCATGTAGAGCGCACACATACGGGCAGGAGGCAGGACCATGTAGTGCGCACACATACGGGCAGGAGGCAGGACCATGTAGAGCGCACACATACAGGCAGGAGGCAGGACCATGTAGAGCGCTCACATACAGGAAGGAGGCAGGACCATGTAGAGCGCTCACATACGGGCAGGAGGCAGGACCATGTAGAGCGCACACATACAGGCAGGAGGCAGGACCATGTAGAGCGCTCACATACAGGAAGGAGGCAGGACCATGTAGAGCGCACACATACAGGCAGGAGGCAGGACCATGTAGAGCGCTCACATACAGGAAGGAGGCAGGACCATGTAGAGCGCTCACATACGGGCAGGAGGCAGGACCATGTAGAGCGCACACATACAGGCAGGAGGCAGGACCATGTAGAGCGCACACATACAGGCAGGAGGCAGGACCATGTAGAGCGCACACATACGGGCAGGAGGCAGGACCATGTAGTGCGCACACATACAGGCAGGAGGCAGGACCATGTAGTGCGCACACATACAGGAAGGAGGCAGGACCATGTAGAGCGCTCACATACGGGCAGGAGGCAGGACCATGTAGAGCGCTCACATACAGGCAGGAGGCAGGACCATGTAGTGCGCACACATACGGGCAGGAGGCAGGACCATGTAGAGCGCACACATACGGGCAGGAGGCAGGACCATGTAGTGCGCACACATACAGGCAGGAGGCAGGACCATGTAGAGCGCACACATACGGGCAGGAGGCAGGACCATGTAGTGCGCACACATACAGGCAGGAGGCAGGACCATGTAGAGCGCACACATACGGGCAGGAGGCAGGACCATGTAGAGCGCACACATACGGGCAGGAGGCAGGACCATGTAGAGCGCACACATACGGGCAGGAGGCAGGACCATGTAGTGCGCACACATACAGGCAGGAGGCAGGACCATGTAGAGCGCACACATACGGGCAGGAGGCAGGACCATGTAGTGCGCACACATACAGGCAGGAGGCAGGACCATGTAGAGCGCTCACATACGGGCAGGAGGCAGGACCATGTAGAGCGCACACATACGGGCAGGAGGCAGGACCATGTAGAGCGCACACATACGGGCAGGAGGCAGGACCATGTAGAGCGCTCACATACGGGCAGGAGGCAGGACCATGTAGAGCGCACACATACGGGCAGGAGGCAGGACCATGTAGAGCGCACACATACGGGCAGGAGGCAGGACCATGTAGAATGTAGAGCGAGAGCCCAGGGATATTAAAATGGTCTTGAGACAGACTGCACTTGGAAGTTTTGGAATTGGGTACAGCAGTGTGTTTAAATTATGTGGTGTGTGTTGGGTACAGCGGTGTGTGTATAAGGGGAGGTACCACCCATGTATAGGAAATACTGAAATTTTACCAGCTGAATATACACTATATATAACTATGACATTTTAGTATTTTGACTTTTGATTCTTCAGTTTTTAAGATACCCAAATGGTTTACTATATCATAAAAAATACCCTAATTTAGGCATTACGCCAATCACGTTTTAGAGCTGGTTGATGATTTCTGAGTAAGTTCCTCTATTTTAATGTGATAAGTAACTCAGTAGTTGGTCATTTACAGAGCCATTTTTTGTAAAATATTGTTTTTTTCACTTAATTATTAAAAACACTATGTCAAATAAATGAGATTTTTTCAGCCTGTTTTAAGAGCTAAAATACCACATAAAATGAAAAAAAAACAAGATATGAAGAAAAGCCTCTGTAAATTACCAGCTATTTCATCGAGGAAGCTGTATGTGGGATGTGATGCCTGTACCTTCTACCGAACTTCAGAAAATGTGTTTGGCGTATGGGTAATGTCATCTTGAGAAAATGTCAGTGAAAGATTTGCAACTGATAAAATGTGTGTACCCACAAATGTGACCAGCTATTTGTATTTAGCCCTCTGTCTAGCCAGCTAAATAAGCTTTCCAACGATATGCCACTCAATCAGTTCAGTCCTAAAATCACACAGGCATAATACCATAAAATATGCTAACTGAAGCTAACTTTATACATTTTGTACTTAGCGATGGTGGTACATAATCATCTAAATGAACTATTTATGATCATTATTGAACATTATTTTGCATATTTTATGAAATTAGAGTAATCATAGAAGCAAAATATCTCAAAATTGATATATGCAATGGAAATCGTGAAATTCCAGGTGGTGTCTCCCCATTAGTGCAAGGTGTATGTTAGGTACAGCAGTGTGAGTGTAAAGTGTAGGCCATGTATTTGGTATAGCAGTGCAAGTGTAAACTACAGGGGGTATATTAAATACAGCAGTGTGAGTATAAAGGTCTTCTCCTTGTTGCAGACCCTGTCCCACGAGCCCAAGGTCCTGCAGGAGGGCCTGTGCCAGCTGGATCTGATCCTAACGGCACTGGAGCCACTGCACCGGCCCATCGAGGCCCCCGGAGGCTCCGTACTGCTGCGCGAGCTTGCCACCGCCAGCCACGTGACCGACGCCACGCTGTCGGCTCGCGCCACGCCCCTTCTACACGCGCTCACCGCTGCGCACGCCTACATCATGATGTTTGTCCACACCTGCAGAGTCGGACAGGTGAGGCTCAGAGCCTCTGGGGGGGTGTCTCTCTGTGTGTCTCTCTGTGTGTCTCTCTGTGTGTCTCTGTGTGTCTCTCTGTGTGTCTCTCTGTGTGTCTGTGTGTGTCTGTGTCTGTGTGTCTCTGTGTGTGTGTGTGTGTGTGTGTGTGTGTGTGTGTGTGTGTGTGTGTGTGTCTCTGTGTCTCTGTGTGTCTGTGTGTGTGTGTATCTGTCTATCTCTGTCTGTCTGACAGCGTCCTCTCTCTCCTTGCAGAGTGAGATCCGGGTGATCTCCGTGAATCAGTGGGGTTCCCAGCTGGGTCTGACGGTTTTGAACAAGCTGAGCCAGCTGTACTGCTCGCTGGTGTGGGAGAGCACGGTTCTGCTGTCCCTCTGCACACCCAACAGGTCCGCTCAATAGCGCCCCCTTCGTTTTCCCCTTATAACAGCACCTCTGGCTCTGAGCTGCCCAGTCTTTAATTCCAGTACGTTTGTGCAGTAATCAGCTTAGGCCAAATGATTTATATTTCTGTCGATTGAAAACTGGGCAGATGTTTCTTTTATTTCTGTAGGCTAATGACATGAATGTTTTATATTTCCATTGGGAATGTTTTGCGTCTCTGTTGTTGAAAGATGTTGGGAATGCCTTCATTTGTATTGGCGAAAGGTTGTTTGTCTGACAAACTGTTTGCGGCTGCAGTCTGCCCCCAGGGTGCGAGTTCGGCCAGGCCGACATGCTGAAGCTGGTGCCCAAAGAGGAGAGGCCAGCCGGCAGCACAGCGCCCCCTGCTGCCCCGGGTATCCGGAGGACAGGTAGTGAGTCTATCCCACGCTCAGTACTGCTCATTTCCCTAAGCATTCCCCCTATCTCTAAGGTAACCACAACACCTGAACCCTTTCCTGGGTTTACTGATGCTGCTATTGGCCAGCAAAAGGGGAAAGAGTAAGATTGTTGGACTGCTGTTACTTGACTCTTCTGTTCAGCCTTGTTCTAGAGTTAGTCCAGCGGTTCCAACGTTTATTTTTAAAGGTTTGAAGAGCCTTACATCAGATGATTGTTGTATCTTAAATTGGAGTCATGTCATGTTTTCTCCACTCCGTGTTGATTTTTCCCTTTTTCCATCCCGATCAGCAGAGGCAGAGAACGAGGGCGTAGGCGTGGACACGTCGGCCCAGGGCCTGCTGGAAGGTATGGGGCTGGACGGTGACACGCTGGCTCCCATGGAGACGGATGAGCCCACAGCCGCTGACCCCAAAGCCAAGCCTAAACTCACCCCTGCCATGGCTGCCCGCATCAAACAGATCAAACCGCTGCTCTCAGGTCAGTGACTGCCAGCCACCCTGTGTGCTGGCCGGTCCCGGTTGGTCACTGCAGATCTGTTTTTGTAGGAGTTTGTGTATCTGCATGTACATGGCCATGTGACTCACTCTCTCTCTGTCTCTGTCCCCAGCTTCCTCCCGTTTGGGCCGGGCCCTGGCTGAGCTCTTTGGGCTGCTGGTGAAGCTCTGCGTGGGCTCCCCGGTGAGGCAGCGCCGCTCTCACCACGCCCCCAGCACTGGCACTGCCCCCACACCTGCCGCCCGTGCCACGGCCTCCTCACTCACCAAGCTGCTGACCAAGGGCCTGAGTTGGCAGCCGCCCCCCTACACACCCACCCCGCGTTTCAGGTACAGCAAACAGAGAGAACTGTTGGAACTGGGCCCTGGCAGTCAACCAAAAATGACTGCATTTCAGAGAAGACAGATGTCAGGAAAACAAACTTTGTATACCTGCTGAGGTTTGAAAGTCAGCTTGCAGGGAGCTTGAACTTGGCAGTGAATAAACAAAAGAGAAAGCTTACTTTGCATATTTTGCCAGAAAGGAAAAAACCCTAGTTCAGTTGCTTGCAAGAATATGGTTCAAAAAATTTACATCCATCATTCTTCCTATTGCACTTTTTGTCATTTATTTGTGGGGTCCATTCACATATGAAAATTATTCTAAATGGAACAAACTTCCCACTTCCCCCAGCGGAAATTTCTGCAAACATATCCATAGAATTTAAAGCCATCTCACTTTTAGTTGCTACACATTTTGTTTGTTGTGTGTAGCCACTTGCTCTCAACAGGATAGGTTTGTAATTAAAGGGTAAATTAACACAAATAGAAAAGCTGTACTTACACCATCGCCTCCCGCCCCTTCCTCTTTCTCTCATCCCTCCCCCTCCTCCTCCTTTTCCGCAGACTGACGTTCTTCATCTGTTCTGTGGGATTCACGTCCCCGATGCTGTTCGACGAGAGGAAGTATCCCTATCACCTCATGCTGCAAAAGTTCTTCTGCTCAGGAGGGCATGATGCGCTCTTCGAGTGAGTCAACACGCTTTTCTCATAACCCAGGGATGTAGCAGATTTGTTTGGGGAAACACTCATTTAGGCTATTTCACTGGATTAAGTTTCACAGTATTGAGGCAGCACACAATCTGACTTGTTGTTCCTTAACCTTTCTCGCTCTGACCTTTCTAACGTTTTCTAACTCTCCTCATCTCCCACCTGGCTGTGAGCAGGACATTTAACTGGGCGCTGTCGATGGGCGGGAAGGTGCCAGTGTCTGAGGGCCTGGAGCACTTGGAGCTGCCGGACGGCACAGGCGAGTTCTTGGACGCCTGGCTGATGCTGGTGGAGAAGATGGTTAACCCCAGCACCGTGCTGGACTCGCCCCACGCCCTGCCTGCCAAAACGCCCGGAGCCACGCCCACTACCACGCCTGCCGCCCCACAGTTCAGCGCCCTGCGCTTCCTCATTGTCACGCAGAAGGTCCGTGTTTCCGCTGGATTGCTTTTTATCGGAGCTGAACCTGTCAGCGTTCCTGCTTTTTGAGTGACATGAAACAACACGTATTTTGTTCTCTTATGCCTCATGCAAATGTACCAAGTACGATATCAGCAATTTGTAACTATGCAAAGACTGTTACTGTGCAATGTTTTGTTATTCATTTAAGTATTTTGTGCATCTAATGCAAAGTTACTTGGGAATATGGACATTATCGTATAGCCCTATGTGTACATGTGCACTTATGTATGTTGTATTTTTTGCGTGCGTGTGTGTGCAGGCGGCCTTCAGCTGCATCCGCAGCCTGTGGAACCGGCGGCCGCTGAAGGTCTACGGCGGCCGCATGGCCGAGTCCATGCTCGCTATTCTCTGCCACATCCTGCGGGGGGAGCCCACCATCCGCGAGCGTCTGGCCAAGGAGCGAGAGGGCGGCGCGCGGCCGGAGGAGGAGAGCACAGCAGCGGGGACCGGGAGCTCGAGCGCCCCACCCGGAGCAGCAGGAGCGGGGGCTGCGGGGGCCGGCACGGCGGGCACGAGCACACCTGCGACGGGGACAGCCGAGGAAGGGACCGCCTCCACCCCCAGGAGAGAGCCCCAGGTCAACCAGCAGCAGCTCACACAGGTAAAGGGTCAGCTTCGGGACAAGGAGGCGCCATACTGTCCTCTCTGTGGCAGTTGGCTTTATGCGAGTGTGAGGTAAGAGTTGGTGTCTCTGGCAACTGCATAACAGTTTTCTGAGTGGGGAAAGAGTATACAAAATGGGAGTGATGGACACCTGACACTTTCTGTTCCCTTCAGCCACTTCCTGTTCTCCCCCAAACCATTTCCTGCCCCCCTCAAACCATTCCCTGCCCACCTCCACCATTTCCTGTTCCCCCTTACATAACTGCTGAATTCAGAACTGGCCCTAATCTTTCCCCAAGATCCTAGACACTCAAAGGAGTGTTGCTTGTTATCTCTGTGTTTATAACATAGCATAACTTAATGACGAGAACAGGCTATTCAGCCCAACAATGCTCGTCATCTTCCTACCACTAAAGGGTACCTAGCGCTCCCTACAAACAAGATAGTATCCAGCACCATATCAAGCCTGGTCTTGAAAACACCTTGCGTTTCTGCCTATACTACTTGACCTGGCAAGCTATTCCTCACAGTGACTACTCTGTGTGTGTGAAGAAGTACTTCCTAATGTCTGTGCGGAATTTACCTTTTGCTAATTTCCATCTATCCCCCCTTGTTCTACTAACAGAACTCAACCTGAAGAATCTCCTGTATTTCACTTTATTAATCCCTTGTATGAATTTAAAAGAGTCTCAAATCACCCCGAAGTCTCCTTTTACTAAGCTTAAAGAGATTAAGTCTTTCCTCATAACTTTTATCTTTCATACCAGGAATCAACGTAGTTAGTTACTTTTTCCAGAGCCTCTATATCTTTTTTGTAATACAGTACTCTAAGTGTGGTCTGACAAAGGTATTGTATAACATAAGCATAACTTCCTTGGATTTATACTCAGTACTGTTGACTATATATCCCAGCATCCTGTTAGCCTTTTTTTTTTTTTACAGCTACAGCACAAAGTCTATTTCAAATTAAGCATATTCCAATTTTGTTTCTCCCATAAAGTAGTCTTGTCTTATGTTTTTATTTCCCACATGTAAAATTTTACATTTAGCTATGTTGAATTTAATTTGCCAGGTTTCTGCCCACTTGTGGATTCTGTTTAAATCTTCTTGGATTACTTTAGTGTTGCTTCTTATCTGTTTTTCTTGCCCTTTCCCCCCCTGCTGTACACTGCATCTGCCTCTCCAACAGCTGATGGACATGGGTTTCTCCAGAGAGCACGCCATGGAGGCCCTCCTCAACACCAGCACCATGGAGCAGGCCACAGAGTACCTGCTGACTCACCCGCCTCCTATGCTGAGCGGAGTGGCACGGGTACGACTGGAGACTGTCGTGCATGCGCGCGCGCGCACACACACAAGGAACTCTTGACTACTGTCCTTTATTCCCAACGGGGAGAGATGTGTTCATCTATGTTTGTGTTCGGCAGTATTTTCAGATCCATTTCCTGCCAATAAAGCAATTTGAATTTGATTGACAGCTTAAGTCAAGCCACAGAGCAGTCTGATGAATATGAAAGCAGAACCATATTGTAGTGCTCTGGACCTCTGTCTGCTCATACACACTCAGTCAGATGGTTGGTCATTGTTAAGGTTGCGAATATTCATCTCATACAGGGTGTTGCAAGCATTCATATGCATGCTAAAATTAATGTGTGCAGAGGCACGTGGCCAGTGTAACGCAATGATTGTTTGCTGTGCACTGACTATGTACTGCCTCTGTGCGTCGTAGGACTTGACCATGTCTGAAGAGGACCAGATGATGCGAGCGATCGCCATGTCATTGGGACAGGAAGTCAGCATGGAGCAGCGCTCTGACTCACCAGAGGTATACACACATACACACAGATTGCTCTCACACACTGCACACACTGAAACATGGATTGCTCTCACGTATTGTGCACATACCACACTTGTCCACACACACACACACACACACACACACACACACACACACACACACACACACACACACACACACACACCCATATAAACGCAGACGTTAGCCCTACACGCCTCAGCGGAGCTCTTCCTTCTCTCCTTCAGGAAGCGGCTCGGAGGCGGGAGGAGGAGGAGCGCCGGGCGCGGGAACGCGCCGAGGAGGAGGAGGCGCGGTGTCTGGAGCGCTTCCTGGAGGCGGAGCCGCTGGACTCCGCCGAGCTGCACGCGTTCACCGACACCATGCTGCCGGGCTGCTTCCACCTGCTGGACGAGCTGCCCGACACCGTGTACCGTGTCTGCGACCTGCTCATGACCGCCATCAAGAGGAGCGGGCCGGAGTACCGCGACCTCATCCTTCGGCAGGTCGTAAACCAGGTAACCGGAGCACCTCACAGACTCGGGGACGCACTCGGCACGAGCCACGCGGTCTGTCGGTGTCCTGCCTTTGCCATGTCTTCACTCTCTCCCTTCCTCCCTCCCTTTCTCTCCTTACCTCTTTCTTTTCTTTCCCTCCCTCCCTCTCTCCTCTCCTCTCCTCTCTCTCTCCTGCAGGTGTGGGAGGCGGCCGATGTCCTGATCAAAGCGGCTGTTCCTCTCACCACCAGCGACACGAAGACGGTGTCGGAGTGGACCAGTCAGATGGTCACCCTGCCGCAGGCCTCCAACCTGGCCACGCGCATCCTGCTGCTCACCCTGCTGTTCGAGGTACATGCGCACACACACACACACACACACACACACAAAACATGCAAACACGTGGAGGGTGTGCTGATTGTGCGGTTCCTGTCCTGTGTCGTGCAGGAGCTGAAGCTGTCGTGTGCGCGGATTGTGGAGAGCAGCGAGATTCTCAACGTGCTGATTAAACTGCTGGAGGTGGTTCAGCCCACTCTGCAGGCTGCCAAGGAGCAGAAGGACGTTCAGACGCCCAAGTGAGTCATTGCGCCCTACACCCTACATTAACGCCCTACGTGCTATTCCCTTTACCCTACACACTATTGTCTCTGCTCTACACTATGCCCTATACCCTGCGCTATACCCTACACACTGCACTCTATATTCTAAACTCCTAAACTATACCCTCCATCATATGCCATCTGTACTACATACCTCAGCCTACACCTTATTTCCTACACACTATAACCTATGCCCTATATCCTTCAACCTATGTACTTCACCCTACAGCATAGGCCAGGACCAGGCTAGAGGACCCATGCCCTATGCTGACTATACCCTGTGCCTTACTCAGTGGCCCTACACCTTACTCAGTGGCCCTACACCCTTATCAATGTGCTTAAATCCTCTAACCTATATTACAGTCTACACACTGCACACTCTGCAGTGGCTTTATACCCTGTGCCCTTCACAGTGAGGACAGACATTTAAGTTTTCAGTGGATCCAGTGTCCTCCACACACGTCACTCTCTCCCTCTGTGCAGATGGATGACACCAGTGCTGCTGCTCATTGATTTCTATGAGAAGACCGCAGTCTCTTCCAAACGCAGAGCCCAGATGAACAAGGTAGGAGCGTCTTGCTTTTGATGGGTTAACTTTGAGAACTGAATGCACACGTCCTGCCCCATTCTTCTTATCCTGTGGTTTTCATTTTCTCTTTTTCCCCCTCTCCCTCCCCTTCTCTCCCCAGTACTTGCAGCCCAATGGTAATAACTGGCGCTGGTTTGACGACCGGTCCGGCCGCTGGTGCAGCTATAGCGCCAGCAACAACAGCACCATCGACTCTGCCTGGAGAGCCGGGGAGAGCAGCGTGCGATTCACCGCCGGGCGCCGGAGATACACCGTCCAGTTCAACACCATGGTGCAGGTAATACTCTACCTGTGACATTACACTCCGCTCTTTACTGTGGTGTAGGTAACTCACTCCACTGTATTAATCGATTGCTCTATAACCGCCTTCTACCCTTTTCCATCCCCCTTTCTCTCTCCCCCTCTCAGGTGAACGAGGAGACGGGTAACCGGCGGCCAGTGATGCTGACAGTGCAGAGGGTCCCTCGCACTCCCAAACCCTCCAAGAACGGCAGCGTTAACGACATGGAGAGGGAGGTGGAGGAAGGAGAGAGGGAGCGAGGGAAGGAGGAGGAGACTCAGGGTGATGCAGGTAATCACAGGCATACGCGTGAGCACTTTCTCGTGCGTACACTCTCTCACACACACACACGCCTACAATAAGTATCCTGGTTAAGGTTTGTCCACGGACAGGAAGTAACACGTTGTCATAACATAGTCGTAGCCTAAGATAAATTTGTTTGGAATGGTACAATGTTATCATGGCCACCCCCACGTGGCCTTTCCCTCTCATGTTCCCTACAGTATGCACCCCTGCACTCCTCCTACATTCATTCTTTCAGTTCTGTTTCCCCTTCCCAGCATGCCAGCGCACCCTTTATAAATATACCCTTTTCTCCCCCCCCCCCTTCCTTCTCGTGCGTCTAGATTCGGCCTCCGTCGCCGTGGAGATGAACGCCGCCAAAGACGGGCCGGAGCCCTCGACCCCGCCCCCGCGGGCCGCCCCGGACGGGCCGGCGGCGGCGGACGCGGCTCCGGCCGGTGCGGCGGTGATCCAGGGCCTGTCGGGCGAGATGACCACGGTGCTGATCCGGGCGTGCGTGAGCATGATCAGCGTGCCGGTGGACCCGGACACGCTGCACGCCACGCTGCGGCTGTGCCTGCGGCTGACGCGCACGCACCACTACGCCATGATGTTCGCCGAGCTCAAGAGCACGCGCATGATCCTGGGCCTCACGCAGAGCTCCGGCTTCAACGGCTTCACGCCGCTCGTCACGCTGCTTTTCCGCCACATCATCGAGGACCCCGCCACCCTGCGCCACACCATGGAGAAGGTACCCGCGTCCTGCTTCCGTCTGTCCCTCTCTATACTCACCCTTTACCTGCTACCCTCCGTCTGTCTGGCTCTCTGTCTCGCCCTCTCTCTTTACTTAACCTCTATCTGCTCTCCTCTCTCTGTGTCCGTCTGTCTGTCCCCCTCTATACTAAGCCTTTACCTGCTACCCTCCCTCTGTCTCGCCCTCTCTCTTTACTTAACCTCTATCTGCTCTCCTCTCTCTGTGTCCGTCTGTCTGTCCCCCTCTATACTAAGCCTTTACCTGCTACCCTCCCTCTGTCTCGCCCTCTCTCTTTACTTAACCTCTATCTGCTCTCCTCTCTCTGTGTCCGTCTGTCTGTCCCTCTCTATACTAAACCTTTACCTGCTACCCTCCCTCTGTCTGGCTCTCTGTCTCGCCCTGTCTCTTTACTTAACCTCTATCTGCTCTCCTCTCTCTGTGTCCTTCTGTCTGTCCGTCCCTCTCTATACTAAACCTTTACCTGCTACCCTCCCTCTGTCTGGCTCTCTGTCTCGCCCTGTCTCTTTACTTAACCTCTATCTGCTCTCCTCTCTCTGTGTCCGTCTGTCTGTCCCCCTCTATACTCACCCTTTACCTGCTACCCTCCCTCTGTCTCGCCCTCTCTCTTTACTTAACCTCTATCTGCTCTCCTCTCTCTGTGTCCGTCTGTCTGTCCCTCTCTTTACTAAGCCTTTACCCACTCTACTCCCTCTGTCTGCCTCCCTCTCTCTTATGCTCTACCTGCTCTCCTCCTCCTGTCTCCATCCCTGTCTCCTACACTCTACCCACGCCCCACCATCTGCCTCTCCGCCTCTTCAGTTTATTTGCAGCCGCAGCGCTGAAGGGCCTGAGCTGGTGAGCAGAAGGTTGCTGGCGTTTGTGTGGTTCTGAGGTTGTTCACGCTCTCTCGCAGGTGGTCCGGTCAGCAGTGACCAGCGGGGCGGGCAGCACCACCTCGGGCGTGGTGTCGGGCAGCCTGGGCTCAAGGGAGATCAACTACATCCTGCGCGTGCTGGGGCCGGCCGCCTGCCGCAACCCGGAGTGCTTCACCGACACCGCCAACAGCTGCGTCCGCATTGCCCTGCCCGCGCCGAGAGGCACCGGCACCGGTGAGAGAGAGGGGGCCGGTTCACACTGCACAGCTTCACTGCATGCATTTTAGTTTGGCACTGTATGCCTTAACTGCAGCACTGCACACAGTGTAATAGTGCAGTACACTGATTTTTCTCCACTCTTTCTCTCTCTCTCTCCCCCGCTCTCTTTCTTTCTCTCTCTCTCTCCCCCTCCCCCCTCGCCCCCTCAATTCTCCCCAGCCTCAGATGATGAGTTTGAGAACTTGCGAATCAAGGGTCCGAACGCAGTGCAGCTGGTGAAGACCACACCCCTGAAGCTGTGCCCCCTGCCCCCGATACCTGACCCCATCAAAGAGGTCATCTACGACATGCTGAACGCACTGGCTGCCTACCACGCGCCTGAGGAGGGTAAGGACACTGGGACTGCACTGTACATGTCTGTGTGTGTCTGACTGTGTTTCTTAGGTATGCAAGATACATCGGCAACTCTATATGGGTATCGGCCGATGTTGGTTATAATTTTCATTATCGGCATCGGTCAGATGAAGCCGATGTGGCAACTGATAATTATGTCTCTATTCAAACTAGTGCAACATCCTTGATACAACAACATCATTAAAATGGCCTATTATTGTGGCTTGGTATCGTTCAAAAAATACTGATACCGGAATAATGATACTGGTTCCTGAATGATGCTTTTTTCGATATTGAAAAAAAAAAATTAAAAAAAAAAGTCATGTACTGCTTTTAAAAAAATAAAATAATAATAAATAAAAAAATAAAAAAACCATGCTTTTGACAAATCTAGTTTTACAAAAAGAAAATTACATGACACATTTACTAACATGTTACTTGAACAAATACTTTCAATCTGAATACATTTTAGCTTTTGATTTAGCTCTCTATAAGCTAGCTACTCAGAAACGATATCTAACGTTACATGAGTCCCAGTTTATGTCACCGCACAAATTACTGTATCAATTTATATGTCCATGCGAGGTAACTAACGTTACACTTTTTGTGTTAGCGACCTGCGAAAGTCCCAGTCACAGCTTCGTCCTCAGCAGTCTCGGATTTTGAAGACTGTGTTGGCGGACTTAAAAGTTGAGAGCACTTCCCTGGATGTGGTTCGGTGGTCTTCTTACAATAAAACGCGGTGCAGCTCTCTGCTCTTAAATTTATGTCGTGCACAGTCAAATGCCTCAATAAATTTGAGGTGTTGCCTGTCTTTGTGGCGAATCCCTTTGCGCATATTTTGCAACACGTGTTATTGGCTTCATTCTGGTAAAATGAAGCCATGCTTTAGATCTCGACACATTTTGTCGATGCGACACTGTCTCAAAACATGCACACACGTGAGCCCCGTTTACAGGAGTAAAGTTTGTGGTGTTTTTTTCCTGTATGACTACGACATGCACAGACATGCATATTTAACTAGACGGGAAAGCACGCCCTCATTAAGTAATGAAACTTGGTACCGAATGACATGCCATTTTTGATACTCGGTGGTATCAGAACAATTTGTCTGTACCACTTTTGTTTAAGTTTTTAAAATGGAAACTATATAAAATCTAGGTGATTTTAAATTACACGTATACTATTAAACTATAAACTTATTTAGAAATTACCTAACCTATAAAAACTTAATGGTGACGATGCTTCAAATGTTCGGCGTTCGGTGTTCATGAGGTTGTTCTTTTTCGTTTTGTTCAGATTGTGTAGTCAAGGTAGGGTGATTTGGCAGAACCGATCCTAATGTGGACAAAAATCCGATTTTGTGCCCGCCTAGACCTGTCACTTAATGCAGCCTAGCGATATTGGACGTTAAAAGTCGCATATGAGTCTCATTGAAGTGACTAGTGTAACTAGCCAAAGAAATCAGTGAGGAGAAGGTGTTAGTTTGTGTGCAGCCCACTTGCTTCATCCTGTAGTGTATCTGGCCTGTGCATTTGGGCACTGCTTCACTCGGTATAATGACGGAAAAAATGAATTGGTGTATTACCCCGGTGATTCATTTATCATCCATTACCGCGGTAACCAGTAATTCCGAATACCAGCACAGCCCTAGTTGCAAGTAGTAGTACTACTCATTTATGTTGGTTTAGCTTACTGATGGCCTCGGAACAGATACTGTACACTAACGCCCCCCCCCCCCCCCACCCCCCCCCAGCAGAGCGTGGTGAACCTCGGGCAGTGACGGGCTCTGGAGCTCCAGATCTGTGTCAGATCCTGCAGGACGTGGGAGACGATGTTTACCAGCAGTACAGACTGACACGACAGGGCAGCGACTTTGATTCACAGACGGCCTTCAACATCAATGTGAGTCCTGTGTGTCACTGTGTGTCACCATGTGCGTGTGTGACTGTGTGGGAGTGTCAGTGAGAGAGATTAACAGATCATATCTCTCTATCTCAGTCTCAGGTGTTTGCAGCCGATGGAAGTGCTGCAGAGTCATCTCAGTCTGGCACACCACAAGGAGAAGGTACTACACCACTGCTCTCTGTGCTACACCACTACTGCTCTCTACTACACCACTGCTCTCTGTATTACACCACTACTGCTCTCTACTGCATCACTGCTCTGTGCTACACCTCTACTGCTCTTTACTACACCACTGTTCTCTGTGCTACACCACTACTGCTCTCTACTACACGACTGCTCTCTGTATTACACCGCTACTGGCTACTACACCACTGCTCTCTGATTACACCACTACTGCTCCCTACTACACCACTGCTCTCTCTACTACACCACTGCTTTCTGTACTACACTGCTCTGTGCTACACCACTGCTGTCTACTACACCTCTGCTGTACTAAACCACTACTCTTATAGTACTACACCGTTAGTCTAACTATAGTACACTGCTTCTCTTACCTTGGACACAGTACACACTTCATATTGGGACTCTGTTTGTTTGTGTCCCTCAGCCTCAACCCCAGAAGAGAGTCGGGAAGGAAAGAAGGATCGGGATGGGGAGAGGGGGGCGGGCTCGGAGGACAGCCGGGGGGCCAAAGCCAAAGCCAGCAAACCCCTGATGCCCACCTCCACTATCCTCCGGCTGCTGGCAGAGCTGGTGCGCTCTTACGTGGGCATCGCCACCCTCATCGCCTCCTACTGCTACACCGCTGGCCAGTCTGAGCTCATCAAAGAGGTGTGTGTGTGTGTGTGTGTGTGTGCGTGCGTGCGTGCGTGCGTGCGCGATCAGACATCGTTCTCTTTCCTCTCACTACATTGCTCTGTGCGTCTTTCTCCTCTCCCCCTCAGTCTGAGTCTTTCCTTTGTCTTCCTCTCTCTGCTAGTCTCAATTAGTGTAAGTGGATGGTCACTCAATAGGTTCTGTAGTTTGTGTGTGTGCATCTGTCCTCCTCTGACGTGTGTGTGTGTGTGTGTGTGTGTGTGTGTGTGTGTGTCTCTGACTGGAGTGTATGTGTGTCCCTCTGACTGGTGTGTGTGTGTGTCTGACTGGAGTGTATGTGTGTCCCTCTTTGACTGTGGTGTGTGTGTCCCTCACTCTGACTGGTGTGTGTGTGTGTGTGTGTATATATGTCTCTGACTGTGGTGTGTGTTGTGTTGTATTGATTGTTCCTCCACATCCTCACGCAGGACTGCAGTGTTCTGGCGTTCGTGTTGGATCACCTGCTGCCTCACACCCAGAGTTCAGAGGACAAGGACACTCCGGCGCTGGCGCGGCTCTTCCTGGCCAGCCTGGCAGCTGCAGGCACGGGCACCGATGCCCAGGTCGCCCTGGTGAACGAGGTGAAGGCAGCATTGAGCCGTGCATTGGCCATGACGGAGAGCACCGAGAAACACGCCCGGTAAGGACACCAGCATTGTGTGTGTTTTTGTGTGTGTGTGTGTAGGGGGGGGGCAGTGTTGCTTAATGTAGGGCTGTAGTATAATGGTTATGGAACAAGGTTATGGAATGGCTATTAAAAAAATTAAAAAAAAGTTATGGAACAAGGTTTGTAACAGATGGCAGGTTTGATTTCCAGGTGGAGCACTACTGTTGTACCATTGAGCAAATGTACTTGACCTGAATTACGTCTATGTATTCAGCTAGATAAATGGGTGGTATGTTTAAAAAAAAAAAGTTATTTAACTGTAGCTTTGGATAGGGTGCCTAAACGGTGTTGTGCGAGTGTGTGTGGTGTATATGTTGTGGCATGTACAGTATGTGCTGGGGTGCGTGCGTGCGTGCGTGTGCGCACGTGCATGCGGTGTTGGTGAGAATTGTATGGCGTTCTCTCTGCAGGTTGCAGGCAGTGATGTGCATCATCAGCACCATCATGGAGTCGTGCCCCTCCACCTCCAGCTTCTACAGCACGGCCGCCGCCAAGACTCAGCACAACGGCATGAACAACATCATACGCCTCTTCCTCAAGAAGGGCCTGGTCAATGACCTGGCCAGAGTCCCGCACAGCCTTGACCTCTCCAGGTACTCTCACACACGGCCTCGATCTCCATGTGCACACACGCACATACACACACTGTCTTGACCTGTCCATGTGCGCACACACACTCACACACTGTCTTGACCTGTCCCATGTGCTCACACACACACCCAGGTACACAATCTCCAGCTAAGCCGCCATAACTCCAGTTCCGCATGCTTATACTGCACTGGGATTAGATTTCCAGCTCAGTTGTACAGTGAGAATGTTGTGGAAAAACGGTTTCCCTCTGGGCTCTCCTGCGACAGCCCCAACATGGCGAACACGGTGAATGCGGCGCTGAAGCCGCTGGAGACGCTGTCCCGCATCGTTAACCAGCCCAGCAGCCTGTTTGGTGGGAAGGGTGGGTCCAGCAAGAGCAAGGCGGAGCACGACACAGCGGGAGCCGCCCGCGACAGCACCAGCAACACGCAGGACCCCGGAGACCCTGGGGAGGCGGAGCCTGTGGAGGGCTCTGGCCCTGCCCAGGGGCCGGACAGCGACCTGATGGACGGGGAGACGGAAGGAGACAGCGTGGTCATCGCCGGGCGGCCAGAGGTCCTGGGCACGCAAGAAATGCAGGTACAGAAACACACATGCGCACACATACACACACACCTGATGCATCGACGGAACACTGACGGTGTTTTCTTCAGGTGGAGAACGAGCTGGTGGACCTAATAGACGAGTTGCTGGAGCGAGATGCTGGGGCAGTCAACAGCACCATCATTGGTAAGAGGTCCTGGAGGAACCTGCGGAGATCTATTAGTGCTGATCTAATTGGCCATTCAGATCAGTTAGAGGCTAGGCTTTTATTGGCTGTTGAGGAGGCCAGGCTCTGATTGGCCATTTGTTTTTCCACTCAGTTGGGCGCAGCGCTGAGGACGAATCGCAGGAGGATGTACTTATGGACGAGGCCCCGTCAATCAATCTGAGCCAGGCGTCCACTCTGCAGGCAAACAGAGAAGGTGACCCTGACGTCCCCCTCTCCCCAACACCTACTCCCCAACTTGTCCCTTTGTGGGGGCAATTTAGTGGACTTTCAATATCTCTTTCTCTCCCTCCCTCCCCCGCTCTCAGATTCCATGAACATCCTGGAGCCGGAGGATGAGGAGCACACTCAGGAGGAAGACTCCAGCGGCAGCAATGAAGATGAAGACAGTCAGGACGAAGAGGAAGAGGAAGAAGAAGAGGAGGAAGATGACCAGGTTGGTGTGACTGTGTCTGGGAAGAGAGCAGAGGGCAAGCGGTTAATTTTTATGTTGCATTTATTTGGCCTGTATGGACCCATGCATTAATAGCAAATGTAACTCTAGCATCAAGCCTACAACCATAATCATTTTAGCCAAACATGATCATTAAGCAATATGTGCGTATATTTAAGCAATATCGCATGAGGGAGTGCTTTTATACTGCATATAAACATAGCTGTGATTCGGTCGTAGGCACAAGGCCGCAGGCCGATAATTACACATTTTGATTGTTTGTTTGGCTCCACCAACAAATATAGTTCCTTCAGAATTTCTTTTTTTTTTTAAATCATGTTTTTCCAGTAACTTATCAATTACAATGTAAACAACGCGGCGTGATCTCGGCCGGTGATGAGATCCTAGTGATGTTATACTGTATATCAGCACTCATTGAATGCGTCTCGGCCAATTGCAATGCGCTTAAAATACATTTCGGACTATGCTAAATCAGAAAAGTAAATTAAACTTTAAAATTGAGTGCTGTGTCAATGATGAGGTGAACAGATATTGTCTTGAGTGCTCTCCTCGTTTAAAGGATAGGTGTCCTTACCATATATGGGCATGTATGCCCATTGATCCATGTAAACATTACTGTCCTCCATCAGAGTTGACTTGACTCTGTTCATGCTATTTACCGCTTGGTTTCACACTCCCCACCCTCATTTTCAGGATGATGAAGAGGGGGATGAGGATGATGACGACGAAGGCTCAGAAATGGAACTAGATGAAGATTACCCCGACATCAACGCCGCCCCGCACATCCGCTTCGAGAGGTTCGATCGGGACGATGACCTCATCATTGAGTTTGACAACATGTTCTCCACCACAGGTGACCCAGTTGTTCCTCATGTCCCCCGACCACATTACTGCCCTGCCCCGCCCCACAGCTGCCTGCCCCTTGGGTTTTTCTCTGCACGGTGGAAGATGTCACGACTCGCAGCCCCACCTGCTGGCAGGGGGACAGAATGCACCAAATTTTTCCCTGATTACTTGGCTGAAAGGGCGACAAAGCACAAGTCTGATTTGACACAGTGATTCAGCTGAGACGTTATTGCACTCTTGGCGCTCTATACTCAGTGAATGCTTGGCTTCTTGGTTATTTATAAGTTGCACTGTCGAACTGTTTGATCAATAAAGCCTAATTTCTTCCTGGTATTCAGTCACAGTGCATTGAAAAACTTGTTCTGTGGTTCACTTTCGATTCAAACATGAAATTATATGTCAATATGAATGTAGTTTAGTAGATGCAAATGATAACTGCTTGAAAATGAATACCAGGAAAGGTGTATAGTTAGACATGTCGAGCACACTGGCCCTGACAGAGATTTGGGCTTTTTTTCCTCTTTTTTTAAAATTACACCCAATCTGCACTCATTCAACACATTGTAGTGTCTGTGCTGTCAGTTGCTAACTTGTGCTTGTTGACGCTGTGCCGTCGGTTGCTAACGTGACTCTGTTGGGTTCCTCTCCCAGCGGACATCCCTCCCTCCCCAGGGAACATCCCCAGCTCCCACCCCCTGATGGTGCGCCACGCAGACCACGGCTCCCTCACCCTGGGAGGGGGCGGAACCAGCAGCCGTCTGGCACAGGGAATGGGGCGGAGCCAGCGCACGCTCCGCCAGCTGACCGCCAACACCGGCCACACCATCCACGTCCATTACCCTGGCAACCGGCAACCCAACCCGCCTCTGATTCTGCAGAGGTGGGACAACACTACGTGCATCTCTCTTTCAACCTCCACCTCCCTGTGTGGAGGTTTAGTGTTACACAATCAGTTCATTTGAATTTACCTGCTGAGTGAAATGTGGTGTTTGCATGTTATTTACCAATGTGAATTGCCCAGAATTCTCAGCTTCTGGCTTCCTGCTGAATATCTGTGCCCATACATTGTGTGCCAGTAATGTTTCTGATTTTTGTTCCATCTGAGATTGGTCACAAGAGTTTGGATCCGGAGTCTGAATATTCAGAGTCTGAATGGTGAAACGCTGAGTACCTCCAGCACATGGTCACCTGTGTTCATTAAGCCTAATAATTAATCCAGTTATACAGTTAGAGGCTTGGATGGAAAACGTGTAACGACTTCAGGAGCAAGGTTGTCTACCTCGGGTATAAACACATTGCGGATCGGCTTTACTGAAAACACAACTTTGGGTTGTGACCCGTGTCAGATCGTCAGATTTTAGTTTTCTCCACTGAACAGCTGAATCCTCAGCTCTCATTCACAGTTTCTCCCGTTAAAAACTCGACGTGCTGCCACGTGGAACCAATGACTGAGTGAGCAGTGCGCTGTTGGTGAAATATCCTGACACTCTGTCGCCCCCCACAGGTTACTGGGCCCCAGCGCAGCAGCAGACATCCTGCAGCTCTCCAGCTCCCTCCCCCTGCAGTCCCGCGGCCGCGCCCGCTTGCTGGTGGGTAACGAGGACGTCCACATCATCGCCCGCTCTGACGACGAGCTGCTGGACGACTTCTTCCAGGAGCAGAGCAGCACAGGGGGACAGGCCGGTGAGTGGGGGCGGGTTTATTGGTGTGGGCGGAGCTTGTGTGTGCGCTGTCTGTGGACATTAGACTAAAACCTTTGTGCTCCTCTCAGGAACCCTGTCCAGCATCCCCACGGCCCTGACCAGATGGACTGATGAATGTAAAGTGTTGGACGCTGAGAGCATGCATGACTGTGTGGCAGGTAGCAATCACACGCTCAAAATCTCTCTCTCACTCTCACAAATATCATTCTCACCCTCACATGCACTCTCTCACACTCACCCACACATGCACAAACTCTCTCTCTCTCCCTCTCCTCCCAGTGGTGAAGGTGCCCATCCTGCAGCACCTGGAAAGCCTGAGGGATGAGGAGCTGGAGGAGCGGCGCGAGAAGAGGAGGCGCCAGCTGGTGGAGGAGGAGGAGACCAAACAGAACGAGAAGAGCGGCGACCGAGGAGAGGACAGCCTGCAGGTTAGAGCGGGAGCGGAGTCGTGGCGAGGGGAGGGGTCAAAGAGAGGAGGATGTCGGAACAATAGACACTGAATCAGACTGAGGAGTGGGAGTCAGGTGGGAGGACTCGGAGGGAGGGGGACGAGGGCGTCATTCAATTCTGAATGACAGCCGATAGAGAAGGTGACTGTTTGGAATTTAACGAAGAGCGTTTGTCTTAATGTCTGTTTCTCTCCCACAGGGCTCAGAGCTGAGAGCAGTCAATGGACCGGAGCAGAGCTCAGCAGGTAGGGCTCGCAGGCTTTTCCCTGCACATAAGCTACAGTGTAAGCACTGTGGAGGGTTTATCTGTTAATGTCCTGTATGGCGGTGCCTTCATTTCTTGAATTGAAAGATGATGATTTGTACCTCTCTCGCTATCTCTCATGCACAGCTCAATAATTTTTTTCTTGGAGAGAAATTGAATCATAACAAACTATTATTAAAAAAAATCTTATTTGATGCAATTCTGCTGTAAGCCTTCATCAGGGGAGCTGGGAGGAAGACGGACACTGCGCTGTGCAGAACTGCTTGCTGTGGTGTGAGGTAGTAGTTTGTATAGTTTTAGGATCACACCAGATCTGGGAGATAACTATACAGCCTACTGTCTTTCCCACGGCAACCGCACGACGACGGAACTCGAGGAGGAGACCGACCAATCGTCTGTTGGCCCAATGACAGATGACGTGGCAGAGCATGTTTTAACACGTTGTCTGTAAAAAAACGTTTGATTGGTTGGTGTCTTTACTGAATTTCACTAGACATTGACGATGAGCAGAAAAGTTTTTACCGAAGTCTGTAATTAGCGTATGTTCCACTGCTCTGTATCTCCGTGTCCCCTGCTTGAGAGGCCTTTATTCCCTCCATCTCCTGCGTTTGTTTGACGCACCAGGTGGAACTCCAGACCCCGGCAGCGGCCGTGCTGTGGTGAGGTAGTAAGTTGTGTTGTTGTTGGGGACTGGGATAGAGCGCCCCCTACTGGAGATAACTATACAACTTACTGCCTTCCGCAGTGCGGTCTCAAAGCGTCTGCACCTGGAGCTGCTCCAGGACCCCACGCTCACCTCTGCTTTTAATTCCAGCTCTGCGGAACTCTTACTGACATTACAAATAAAAGAACATATTTAATGCTCTCTTCGTCTTCTCACTTCACTTCACTTTCTCTCTCTCCTTCCCCCCCCTCTCTCGCCGTCTCCTCCTGTTTCTCTCCCTTTCTCCCACCTCTCTGTCTCCTCCCCTTTTTCTCTGACTCTTTCCCCCCCCCCCTCTCTTTCTCTCCCTTTCTCCCACCTCTGTCTCTTTTCTCTCCTTTTTCTCTCTTTCTTCCCCACTCTCTCTCTCTCTCAGAAGGTGAGCAGGGCCAGTGTGCGGTGGCGTCGTCCCTGGATCCTCCTCGCGTGTCCGAAGGCTTCCTCACAGCACCCCCGTCGGGAGAAGCCACACCCACCACCCCTGCCCCCCCTCACCAGCCTGCCCTGGTCTCCCTGGAGACTACTGTCAATCAGCAGGTTCACCAGCCAATCACGGACCTGCTGGTGGCCGAGTCGCACACCGATTCCCTGGTGGCCTTGGGGCTCCCTGAGATGTCGGTGCCTGATAGGCCCAACTGTGAAGTGGAGGCGTCACAGATGGAAATGTCCCCTGCACCCACAATTGGTGAGAGGAGGAGCGATGGATAAACAGCTAGACTGAGGAGTAAACAGCTAGAGTGAGAGGGGACAGACACTAATGGTCTGGTGCCTCCTACTCTTAGTCTAACTTTGTTAGCTTGAGTCCTTAATTGGAACAGTCAGTTAAATCACCTGTAATACTGAAATTTAACTTGGCTTGCCAATTTTTGTATTTCCTTTGTATTGTCTGTGCTGTTCCTTAGAACAGACTGAAGTTAAGAGAAGATGTTTAAATTCAGGTATTTTGTCAAGAGTGATGTCACTGCCTATTTCCCACTGGGGACTTAAAGGGGTCCCTCATTGACACTCGTGATTCTTCTTCCATCTCTCTCTCCTCCGCCCCTGCTCCCTCTATCACCATCAGCCTCTCTCAGCCCTGAGCAAGGCGAGAGCTCGGAACCCCTTGCAGTGGGCGTGTCCCAACTGGAGGGGTCACCCATGGATACCAGCAGCCCTGCCTCTGCCACTCAGGAAGACCCCACCCCTATCTCGGCCCAGGCCAGTCATACGTCACAGGAGTTGCCTGGGGGCGGGGCCAACGCACAGGCTGACAGGCAGACCGACGCTGAGGGCGGGTCAGTTTCAGGGGAAATGCTCTGGTTTTATAGTGATTTTCACCTGTAGTGGCATCCTATGAACTTCCTTTTATCTGTCACAATTGGAGATATTTTTGTGATTTTACATTGATAAATATGTTCAAATGAGCGGTGATCTCATTGTCTCTTCTCTATTCCCAGCTCTGTCTCCTCCCCCGGAGAGACCACGCCCCGAAACGACAGCGCAGACAGCCAATCACAGGGCATTCAGGAGGAGCCCCTCCCATCCACCAGCAACGAGGAGGAGGACCCTCTGGCAGGTGGGAATTGGTGTGATTGGGTGGCGCCTCTTTCAAATGAAACCAGGAACACCCAAAGACACCGTCCAGTCTCATAGCGAGATTAATATTCATTTGTAATGGACTAATTTTTAGACATTTTTAAAATCTCTCGCTAGTTTTCTTCCTTCTCACCACTTGTTTTTTGTTTTTGCCTGCTGCTGTGTCTTTCTTTCTCCCTCCCCTGGCCTCCGCCCTCCAGGCATCAGTCTTCCGGAAGGAGTGGACCCCTCGTTCCTGGCCGCTCTCCCGGAGGATATCCGCCGCGAGGTCCTGCAGAACCAGCTGGGCATCCGGCCCCCGGCCCGCCCCCCTGCTGCCCCCTCCCTCTCGCCCTCAGCCGCCCCAGTCCTGGGGGGCGGGCCCGGGGTCACCGAGGTCAGCCCCGAATTCCTGGCTGCCCTGCCCCCTGCCATTCAGGAGGAGGTGAGAGAGGAAGAGGGAGGGAGAGAGAGAGGGAGGCAGAGGGGAGAAAAGATGGAAGGGAAAGAGTGATGACGAGCATTGCTTAGCATTGCACTCATTCCATAACCACGTTCGCTTGACTAGGGAATTCATCACTTGACAACTCTGGGATCGGATCAAGTGACGCCCCCCTCATTTTGTTTGAGTTCTGAACGTGACGTTTTGACTTGACTTATAACTTGTCCTTTATTGAACAATTAACGGAGACATGAAGCAGTGAAGTGGACATGAAGTGGCTCTAGTTCGTTAGCTTTTTACCTTAATGGGTAATTCAACCAAAAATTATGTTTGATTTGTAGAAAAGTAGCTCTCTTCCTCATTAAAATGAGCTCTGTCAACTTTCTACCTGTAGTGAGAGCAGAGATATAGCCCCAAACTACTGCGCATGTATCATGTACCTGGTTTACTATAAACTACAACGGTCAAGGCGATTACAGTTCAGACAACAGGTTGCCACGCCCACTGAATGACGTTACCGAAGTGGAGGCCGAGGGGCTGGGCATTTTACTGTTAGTCCTGCTGCTAGTGCCTGCCTGCAGCGCAGCGTCTCTTCGAGAATAGACGCCACGTAACTCACTGGCCACGTAACTCACTGACCACGTAACTCACTGGCAAGTTAGCCACTAATGTAACAGTTCTACTGAAAAGAAATAGCACTAGCATTAGCTCAGTCTCCAGACAAACGGGAAATACGGCCATTCTTTTAGGAAAACTTGCTTTTGTATCGGCCAACGTGCTGATACAGAATGATAAACATATACAATTAAAAGTTAAAACATTGTTGTAGTTGTTTAGCTATTTTAGCTATGTTTGCTAGCAAAGCCAAAACTTTCCCCGCTCTCATGCCAGTCATAACACGGAAATGACGCATTTACCACCTCCAATATCCGACCACCTGCCATAAACTAATGCAGGGTTGGCTACTATAGTCTACTGCATGGCAAACAGATTTAAAACCCAATTTGCTTTATGCCAGGAAACCTGTGGCTAACAACAGCTAACGACAATAGTTTAGAAAATGACATCGTTAAAATTGCTTCTGTAATCGAATGGTCAAAGCGAAACCGTTCAATTATGGCCAGCTCGCTAATGTTAGTCTACTTTTCATGGTCATGGATCATAATGTAACGTTAGTTGACGTGGTTCCTTACCGGGTGATTCAATAAGGCAGAGCAGATGTCAGGCAATACTGGAGGCCACTCCACTCTGTAACCGAGAGCACTCGAGTCCTGTTTGGTTTAGTTTGCCAAAACATCTTTAGGAAATAATGTAGCCTATCAATGTAATTTTCTGACATTATAATGAAATAGCAATGATCGCTAGCTTGATCTACAATGTGACCCTACTCAGAACAAGTGACAGATGGAGCATTTCTTCCCTCGCTGGCTCCGCCTATGTAATTATACGCCGACTTGGCGCCGCTGTCATCTTTCAAAAACGAGGAAGTGATAGAGGTATACGTCAATATGACGTATACCTCTACCGAATTTTCAACCTTATATTCAAATATCTCAGTGCAGAATATTTTTTTTGGCCAGCCACAAAGACTTAATTAGTTGCGCCTTGATCTGTTAAATAAGGTTAATGTTGTTTTTGGGTGGAGTTACCCTTTAAATGAGATATGGCCGTCCGTTAAAATCTCAAATCGACCTGTATTTGCTGGAAAAATAAATTAGTTCACTTTTTTTTTTTGCACTAGGGCGCAGTCATTTTGGAATAACTGCGGTCGTGACGTCACTAGGTTGGTTCGTCCCGGCTGCTCAATGTATTCCTATGGTAAAATAGACTTACAATGAGCTCAACGATGTATCGTGAGGAAAAAATAAAACACAAAATATAAAAGGACCGTCTGCGTTTTTTATTTTCTGGTTTTAGTCTAACTGAAACTTGCTTGTGGACTTGCTTGTGGATCCCACTATTGTGACAGTTGTCAAGTAAAGAACCGTGAAGCGAACGTGACGTCTATATCACGGCAAGTCAGCGGCGTAGCAGTTGCTGCCTTGTCAGAGGCTGCATCCTATGGTCAGAAGCAGTTCGTGAAAGTTTTAAATTAATGAACCAGAGCCACTTTACCGACTGCTTCATGTCCCCTTTAAGGAAGGGACCCAAAAATTTCCAATCTTTGGATAAGCTCAATGAGAATGACCAAAATAAAAAAAGGCTAAGAAGGAGAATCAATTGATAAATAACTGAAAATGCTTGTACCCGTGACCCCCTCGGTTGAGTGGGATGTGATAACCTGACCCCTCGGCGTCTGCGCACAGGTCCTGGCCCAGCAGCGGGCGGAGCAGCAGCGGCGGGAGCTATCCCAGCAGCCCCCGCAGGGCGACCAGCCGTTGGATCCGGTCACCTTCATCCAGACCCTGCCCTCGGAGCTACGGCGCAGCGTGCTGGAGGACATGGAGGACAGTGTGCTGGCGGTGATGCCTCCGGACATCGCCGCCGAGGCCGCTGCCCTGCGCCGCGAGCAGGAAGCCCGCCAGCGCCAGCTCATGCACGAGCGCCTCTTCGGCCACAGCTCCTCGTCCGCGCTCTCCGCCATTCTGCGCTCGCCCGCCTTCAGCAACCGCCTGGGCAACCGCAACGTGCAGTACACCCGCCTGGCCGTGGCGCCGGGGCGGTCCTTCCCTGTGGGGGGTGGTGCTAATCACAGCCGGTGAGGACGGGTGGGGTTTGGGTGCATGATTGGCGGGTCTGGCCCACAGTCAGTCCACGAGGAAAGCATTAATCCCTACTTGCACATTAAAGTTGTGCTGCCTCACCCTCCCTTTCTCTCTTTCCCCCAGTCCCTCCAGCTCCAGCGTGGACTCGCTGTTGCGTCTGAGGGGCCGGCTGCTCCTGGACCACGAGGCGCTGTCGTGCCTGCTGGTGCTGCTGTTTGTGGACGAGCCGCGGCTCAACACCAGCCGGCTGCACCGCGTGCTGCGGAACCTGTGCTACCACTCGCAGACGCGCGGCTGGGTCATCTGCAGCTTGCTGTCCATCCTGCAGCGGAGCAGTGAGAGCGAGCTGTGCATCGAAACGCCCCGCCCCGACGACGCCCGCGGCAAGAGGGTGCTGGGCGCGGCCGGGGGAAAAGGCCCGGCCGCCTCCTCATCCTCGTCATCCTCCTCGTCCCTCTCCCTATCTTCCTCCTCCTCATCGTCCTCCTCCTCCTCCCTGGACTTGCTCAACAGGGTGGAGTCCCGCAGCTCCACCCAGCTCTCCTGGCTGTCGGTCTCCATGGATGCGGCGCTGGGCTGTCGGACCAACATCTTTCAGATCCAGCGGGTGGCGGGCCGCAAGCACGCCGACAGGCATTCGGCAGGCACCGTGTGCGGAGCGGGAGGGCCGGGTGGGGGTGTGGCCGGAGCAGGAGGTGGCGGGACGGGAGCGGGTGGGGTGAGCTGTGTGGGTGGAGGAGGCTCCACCGTGCACATCCACCCCCAAGCTGCTCCCGTTGTCTGTCGCCACGTGCTCGACACCCTCATCCAGCTGGCTAAGGTGTGTGTTGGTGACCTTTCTGTCAGTAATCGTCCCTGTCAGGTACTCTCTCTGGCTATAGGTGTGTGTCTGCCAGTGACTATCTAGGTGTCTGCCAGTGACTGCCTAGTTGTGTGTGTCTGCGGCTGTCTGTAGTTGTGTGTGTCAGTGGCTGTCTGTAGTTGTGTGTGTCAGTGACTGTCTGTAGTTGTGTGTGACAGTGAATCTCTGCGTGTAGGTGTTTGTGTCAGTGACCTTCTTTCTCTGTCTGTAGGTCTTCCCTAGTCATTTCACCCAGCAGCGCTGCAAAGACCTGCCTTCCTCCACCTCCGAGCTTGACTCCCGCCTGGGGGCGGGGCCAGTGGCTGTAACAGGAAGCGGCAGATCCCTCCCCTTATCCCAAACTGTCGTCGTAGCCGCCTCCTCCGCCCCCTCCTCCACCAACAGCCCCTTGGGAGTGTGCATGGCGCCCAGCATGCTCTCCCCGCAGTCCCTGGGCGTGTCCACGGACTTCTGGGACCTCCTGGTCAAACTGGACAACATGAATGTGAGCCGTAAGGGCAAGGCGTCAATGAAGGTGCTGCCCCTAGGGGGCCTGGGCGAGGCGGACGGGGCGCAGGGCAGCCTGGAGGCATCGCCGCTGGGGCAGCTGATGAACATGCTGTCCCACCCGGTGATCCGACGCAGCTCCCTGCTGACGGAGAAGCTTCTCCGCCTGCTGTCCCTCATCTCCATCGCCCTGCCCGACAACAAGGCCACCGAGGTCTCCGCCCCCCACCCCGCGGCCCCGCCCACTGCTGCCGCCGCCCAGGCCGCGCCTGGTGCTGCTCAGGCTGCTACCGGCCCCGCCCCGACCTCCGCCGGCCCCACCTCCACCGCCTCGCAGGGGCCCACCTCCGGGAGCGTCCCAGCGCCGGTGCACCCCTCCGCCGCCACCACCACCGTTTCAACCTCCAGCTCTACGCCCACCCCTACTGGTGAGCACAGGTCACTGCAATTAACATAGTGGAACTTTAACATCATGATAGAACTATTTAAGAGAAATTATGTTCCGTTCAAGGATGTGTAATACAGAATGAGCTGTACAGTCTTTTAGCTCTCTTCCTCTCACTCTTCTCTTTCACCCTCCTCTCTTTCTCTTTCTCTCTCTCTCTCTGCAGCAAAGCAGCGGGCATCGGTGTGCAGTGCTGACAGTGACAGTAAACTGGCCTCAACAGGACTCACAGAGAAGCAGCTGCAGCTCTCTGTGGAGGTGAGGGACATGGCGACTGATCCAGGATCAACTTTTCAGAGCTTTTACACGAGCAGCTGCCTCTGACTGCCGCTCTCAGACCAGGGGGAGGACTGTCACAGTTGCAGGTCATTTAGGGTCGTGTAACGTAATACCCCCTCCCGCCCCTCAGGTGCTGACATCACACTCGTGTTCAGAGGAGGGTCTGGAGGACGCCGCCAACATCCTGCTGCAGCTGTCCCGCGGAGATGCACCCACGCGCGACACCGTCCTCAGACTGCTGCTGACCGGCGCCCGGCAGCTCGGATACACCCTCTGCAAGCAGATAGGTTAGTCCTTCCAGAGCAGTCTGTCACATAGAACGGCCATTCACACGCAGAGCGGTTACTCCGTGTTCACACTCACTTTCCCACCAAGCACTCACTTTTTTTTTTTTTTTGCCATTTCTTCATTTATGCTCAGAAAATTTGTTCTCTGGCAAATGACGTAATGTGGGAAACCCCTCCCCCCAGGTACCCTTTTGGCCGAGCTGAGGGAGTACAACCTGGCGCAGCAGAGACGCGCCCGCACCGACGCCCACTCCCCTGACGCCACGCCAGATGACCCTGCTCACTCGGCACGACCCAAGGGGAAGATAACCAGCAGGTGAGCGGAGACCTGGGCTGGATTTCCCTCATTTAGAAAACCCCTTTGACCGGGTTTTCTAAAGGGTGGAGCGGGTTCACTATGGGGTTTTCTAAGGCGTGGAGGGGGGTTACGTATGGGGTCTTCTATGGGATGGAGTGGCTAAGAATGGGTTTTTCTAAAGGGTGGAAGGAGTAAAGTATGGGGTTTTCTAAAGGGTTACGTTTTTACTACATTATGGAACTCTGGGCACTGTAGTCCTTTACTGTCAGCCTGCTAGAGGAATACAACCCCTGGCAAAAATTATGGAATCACCACACTTAGAGGATGTTCACCCACCTTTTTTACTTCGTAGGAAATGAACAAGATATGACACAAAACAGTTTTTGTTTAATAGCTGAACATTCTAACTTTGTGAAACATACCTCAATCAAATTAAATTCAATTATTTTAATTAATGGCATATTTTTTTCCAGATCAGGTAGAGGAAAAAATTATGGAATCACTCAATGTTGTTGAAATAATTAGGGAATCACCTTGTAATTTGTATTTCTAAAACAAATACCGGCACAAGTCTAAAAATGCAAATTAGTCTGCAGTTAAAAGAGTGCTTACAGACCTTAACGAGCTGTTGGACTTGGCTAATTGCAAGAATACATGGCCCCAACAAGAGAGTTGTCAATTGAAACAATGGAAAGGATTATAAAACTCCTTCAAGAAGGAAATCCAACAAGGATTGTGGCAAAAGATGTTGGTTGTTCCCAGTCAGCTGTGTCTAAAATTTGGTGCAAGTATAAACAAAATATGAAGGTTATAAAAGGAAAAGATTCGGGTAGACCAAGGAAGACATCAAAGCATCAGGATAGAAAACTCAAAGCAATATGCCTTGAAAATCAAAAATGCGCAACAAAACAAATGAAAAACAAATGGGCGGAAACAGGTGTACATTGAAATTTTTGGCCACTTCTCATTCAATCGATAGAAAATAGGTTTGGTGATGATGAAGTAATTTTTCAGGATGATAATGTATCTTCCCACAGAGCAAAGAGTGTTAAGTTTTTCTTCAGGAAAGGCATATGAACTCAATGACATGGCCAGCAAACAGTCCGGATCTCAATCCGATTGAAAATTTATGGTGAAAATGAAAAAAATTGGTCCATGACAAGGCTCAATCCTGCAAAGCTGATCTGTCAACCGCTATTCGAGAAAGTTGGAACAAGTTTGATGGAGAATATTGTTTTTCATTAGTGAAGTCCATGCCTCAAAGAATTCAGGCCGTCATAAAAGCCAGAGGAGGAACAACAAAGTACAAATTGTGATTTATTTTTGTTGCTGATTACATAATGTTTTCCTCTACTAATTAAAATAATAAAATTTAATTTGTTTGAGGTATGTTTCACAAAGCCAGAATGTTCAGCTATTAAACAAAAATTGTTTCGTTCATATCTGTGATTTGTTTATTTGCTACGAAGTAAAAAAGCTGGGTGAACATCCTCTAAGTGTGGTGATTCCATAATTTTTGCCAGGGGTTGTACACCCTCAGTGGGATAAAATCAGTCGTATCTGGGGGGGAGGGGCTGAACCGGACATGACTTATAGATGGAATAACGAGTCATGGGAGGGTAGGCAGTCTACTGCTGCCTTCTAAAGAGAAGCCACCATTAAGTTCATACATAGCTGGGCAGAAGATAAACTAGGGGAAGTCTCTGATTGAAATGAGCGTTTTCACACAAATTTAGTTTTATGGCTTTCATTGATAAAATAGATTGGAGATAACATGCCTCTGAACAAAAAAAGATGAATAAATTTCCTCCTAGCTACTTGAGCCCTGTTATTTATTTTTGTTTATTGTTGTCAGCGAGCTTATCAGTCTCGTTAGCATGGTCATCTAGCTAGCATGCCTGCATTTCTGCTTTCAAGAAACCTGAAGATAATAGGCTTATCTGCCTGTGACTAGATATTGTTGTTACAATGTGCATTAACTGAATATTCTTGCACCAAATCAGGTATGTCCAATCAGATTAGGTAAGCTGTCTTGTTGTAGAGACTCTGGTCTGTACCTGGGACTACTGTGACTGTAACCCCCTTTCTCCCTTCTCGTGTGCTGGCGGGGGCCCAGGTTCGACGGGGCGGACAGCGTGGTGATCGTGGCCGCTCAGAAGCGCACCCTGGGCGGCCGGGAGCTGCAGCTGCCCTCCATGAGCTCCCTGACCTCCAAGACGTCCACGCAGAAGTTCTTCCTGCGCGTGCTGCAGGTCATCATCCAGCTGCGCGAGGACACGCGCCGAGCCAACAAGAAAGCCAAGCAGAGCGGGAGGCTAGGTACGAGCGCTAACGCATGCACACACACATGCACGCACGCACGCACGCACGCACACACATGCACGCACATTTGCTGAGCCAACAAGAAAGCCAAGCAGAGCGGGAGGCTAGGTACGAGCGCTAACGCACGCACACATGCACGCACGCACATTCGCTGAGCCAACAAGAAAGCCAAGCAGAGCGGGAGGCTAGGTACGAGCGCTAACGCATGCACACACACATGCACGCACGCACACACATGCACGCACATTCGCTGAGCCAACAAGAAAGCCAAGCAGAGCGGGAGGCTAGGTACGAGCGCTAACGCACGCACGCACGCACGCACGCACGCACATTCGCTGAGCCAACAAGAAAGCCAAGCAGAGCGGGAGGCTAGGTACGAGCGCTAACACACGCATGCACGCACGCACGCACGCACATTCGCTGAGCCAACAAGAAAGCCAAGCAGAGCGGGAGGCTAGGTACGAGCGCTAACGCACGCACACATGCACGCACGCACATTCGCTGAGCCAACAAGAAAGCCAAGCAGAGCGGGAGGCTAGGTACGAGCGCTAACGCACACATGCACGCACGCACGCACGCACGCACGCACGCACGCACGCACGCACATTCGCTGAGCCAACAAGAAAGCCAAGCAGAGCGGGAGGCTAGGTATGAGCGCTAACGCACGCACATTCGCTGAGCCAACAAGAAGGCCAGGCAGAGTTGGAGGTTAGGTACGAGCGCTAACAGACGAAACGCACACAGATACACGCACACATTTTCTGAGCCAACAAGGCCAACCATAGCGGGCGGTTAGGCGCCAACACCAACTGCGCAGGAACATGGACACGTATGCGAACGATTGCACATATGCATACATTAGCACAGAAAATAAGATTCACACAAACATACGCATAGTAAACGGGAATAACTAAGGCACAAGGTCTTTCATTTCATGTGGTTTCCTTAAAACAGGAATAACTAATGCTCTTCCATCATAAGCTTGTGAGTAAACTCATTGAGGGATCTCATTCCCGTCGCAACAGCTGCTGTGCAGTTGGGGGTGCGTCCTGCCAGAGTTTCACAGTGGGTTACAATGGCGTGTGTAGGCGGGGTCATTGGAAAGCCCTCCCCCAATCATGTTATTTTTGTGTGTGTGTATTTGTGCGTGTGTGCGGTCCTGTACTGCAGGTTCGTCCAGCCTGGGATCGGCCAGCAGCATCCAGGCAGCAGTGCGCCAGCTGGAGGCGGAAGCGGACGCCATTATTCAGATGGTGAGGGAGGGGCAGCGGGCGCGCCGGCTACAGCAGGCTCCCCCTCCTTCCTCCTCCTCCAACGCCGCCGTCACCGCTGCATCCTCCATAGCGGCCCCCCATCCCCCTGGCGTCGCCCCAGCCAACGTCCCCCCCGCCGGCACGGCCAGCGCTGCTACGGTTAGCATGGGCCCCAACTGACAGCACCTACACCAGTACTGACCGCACCACAACTGACACGTACACCACGACTGACACTATTGACACTCACGCACTGCTACAGACATATATACCACTACTGACTGCACTACGACTGACACACATACACTACTACTTACCACGCCAATATTCGCACTCGTGCACAGCTACGGACACATATACCACTACTGATTGCACTACTACTGACACGTGTACATCACTACTGACACACGTACATCACTACTGACATCTCTACTCTGAGACGCATATACCCCTACTGACATCACCTGCACCATTCCGACACAACCACACTACTACAGACAACCTACATCACGCCTGATATCATCTAGGTCACCTGTAGCACTACTGACAGCACCTTGCATCCACTACTGACACACTGCTACAAATACACCTCCACCAGATCTGACAGTCGTACCTACACCGCTATCATCACAAACCACTACTGACAGCAACTGCTCCACTACTGACAGCAACTGCACTTCTGCTGGCAGTTCATTCGCCACTAAGGATATACCTACACCACTGGCACCCTGCGTGCTTCATATAAACATATAAACTTATAAACTTACAGACATGCACTGACAGAACCTGGACACTACTGACATAAACCGACAGAACCTGAACACTACTAACATAAACCGACAGAACCTGCAACACTACCGACATTCCCACAGATACACTGACAAGACTACTTACATACTGGCCCTGAGACCGACTGAGACAGACCAGTGCTGATGCTGACAGTGTGATTAACATCATGGCATATTGGCTGACTGCCTGAAGTCTGCATACACTGCCTGCGCCTTCAGCCTGCCTGCCCGTCTGTCTGTCCGTTTGCCTGCCTGTCTGTCCATGCATCTGCCCGTGTGTCCATCTGTCTGTCTGTGCCTGAGGCTGGCTGTCACGGCTTTGAGCTGCCGCCCCTTCCCCCTCTCTCTCTGGCCGCTTATGAGTGCACTGGTGCACGGCAGTGGGTTATCCTGCAGGTTTTATTTTTAGTTTTTTTAAGAACACTCATCTGTTTTCAGTTGTCATTCATGACCTAATCTCTCTCCCCCTTTCTCACTCTCTTTCTCTACCCATCTATTTTACTTTTCATTTTTCCACATTATCTCAACCCCTTATGTTTTCTCTTCTCGTTCTTCGCTCTCACCTCCTCTCCCATCTCTCCTTTCCTCCACATTCACCCCTTCACCTCCGTCTTAATCTCTCCTTCGCCCCCCTCACTCCTCCCCGCCAGTCGGACGTCCAGTCCGTTTCGGAGCCTCCTCCCGCGCAGAGAGACGACTCCCCCATGGACGTCGACCAGCCGCCCCCTCTGGACCAGGAGCCCCCCCTCTCTGGGTGAGAATTCCACACAGCCGGCTGCCGACTGGGGCCAGAGCCACCACACACAGTCAGGACCTGGGTGACCTCAACCAATCATAGCGCGTTTCTCTAGGGCTCTAAACGTTTGGCATTATGGTGCAACACCAGTGTGTGTGTGCGCGTGTGGACTGTAACCCGGGTAAGTTTCTGTTCTGTCTTTGAGATGCGGTGTGTCGATGTCGCCTTTCCCGTAGGTGGAGAGAGCAGCAGCCAATCAGAGCAGGAGGAAAAGCTGCCAGACCTCCCCCTCCTGAGTGAGCAGCTCCTATTGGACGAGCTGTGGGACATGCTGGGAGAGTGTTTGAAAGAACTGGAGGAGTCGCATGACCAGCATGCGGTCCTGGGTATGTCACTCACCCCACGCAAAATCTAGAAAAAACTAGAACTGAACATGTGTTCAGCACACTGACCATAAAAAGGGTGAGATGTGTTCAGCACACTGACCGTAAAAAGGGTGATGTGTTCAGCACACTGACCGTAAAAAGGGTGGTGTTTATCCAAAATATGTGCTCCTCCCCTGCAGTGCTGCAGCCGGCGGTAGAGGCCTTCTTCCTGGTACACGCGACGGAGCGAGAGAGCAAGCCTCCGGTGAGGGACACGCGGGAGAGCCAGCTGTCTCACATCAAGGACGAGCCGCCGCCCCTGTCCCCCGCCCCTCTCACCCCGGCCACGCCCTCCTCCCTAGATCCATTCTTCTCCCGCGAGCCCTCCTCCATGCACATCTCCGCCAACCTGCCGCCCGACACGCAGAAGTTCCTGCGCTTCGCCGGTGAGCCTGAGAAGCATGCAAGCACATACACACACGTGAGCGCACACACACAGACAGACGTGCACACTCTCTGACCGCGCCTCTCCCCGTTTCCACAGAGACCCATCGCACGGTGTTGAACCAGATCCTTCGGCAGTCCACCACGCACCTGGCCGACGGCCCCTTCGCAGTGCTGGTGGACTACATCCGCATCCTGGACTTCGACGTCAAGCGCAAGTGCGTCTCCCTCAGTGCAAAGCCAGACTCTGTAATGTGGTGTTGTGATGTCATTGTGTGGCTGTCCTGACTCCGCCCCGTGTGCAGGTACTTCCGGCAGGAGCTGGAGCGGCTGGACGAGGGCCTGAGGAAGGAGGACATGGCGGTGCACGTGCGCCGGGATCATGTGTTTGAGGACTCCTACAGAGAGCTGCACCGCAAGAGTCCCGAGGAGATGAAGAACCGCCTGTGAGTGCTGTGTTCTGACCGTACACACAGACCGCACTCATTCATCACTGACTGTACTCTGACCATGCACAATCCCCACACTGACTGCACTCTGACCATGCACAATCCCCACACTGACTGCACTCTGACCATACACAATCCCCACACTGACTGCACTCTGACCATACACCATCCCCACACTGACTGTACTCTGACCATGCGCAATCCCCACACTGACTGCACTCTGACCATGCACAATCCCCACACTGACTGTACTCTGACCATGCACAATCCCCACACTGACTGTACTCTGACCATGCACAATCCCCACACTGACTGTACTCTGACCATGCACCATCCCCACACTGACTGTACTCTGACCGCACAATCCCCACACTGACTGTACTCTGACCATACACAATCCCCACACTGACTGCACTCTGACCATGCACAATCCCCACACTGACTGTACTCTGACCATGCACAATCCCCACACTGACTGTACTCTGACCATACACAATCCCCACACTGACTGCACTCGGACCATGCACAATCCCCACACTGACTGCACTCTGACCATGCACAATCTCCACACTGACTGCACTCTGACCATGCACAATCCCCACACTGTCTGCACTCTGACCATGCACCATCCCCACACTGACTGTACTCTGACCATGCACAATCCCCACACTGACTGCACTCTGACCATGCACAATCCCCACACTGACTGCACTCTGACCATGCACAATCCCCACACTGACTACTCTGACCATGCACAATCCCCACACTGACTGTACTCTTACCATGCACAATCCCCACACTGACTGTACTCTGACCATACACAATCCCCACACTGACTGCACTCTGACCATGCACCATCCCCACACTGACTGTACTCTGACCATGCACAATCCCCACACTGACTGCACTCTGACCATGCACAATCCCCACACTGACTGCACTCTGACCATGCACAATCCCCACACTGACTGTACTCTGACCATGCACAATCCCCACACTGACTGTACTCTGACCATGCACAATCCCCACACTGACTGCACTCTGACCATGCACAATCCCCACACTGACTGTACTCTGACCATGCACAATCCCCACACTGACTGCACTCTGACCATGCACAATCCCCACACTGACTGTACTCTGACCATGCACAATCCCCAAACTGTCTGTACTCTGACCATGCACAATCCCCACACTGACTGTACTCTGACCATACACAATCCCCACACTGACTGCAGTCTGACCATGCACAATCCCCACACTGACTGCACTCTGACCATGCACAATCTCCACACTGACTGCACTCTGACCATGCACAATCCCCACACTGACTGCACTCTGACCATGCACCATCCCCACACTGACTGTACTCTGACCATGCACAATCCCCACACTGACTGCACTCTGACCATGCACAATCCCCACACTGACTGCACTCTGACCATGCACAATCCCCACACTGACTGTACTCTGACCATGCACAATCCCCACACTGACTGCACTCTGACCATGCACAATCCCCACACTGACTGTACTCTGACCATGCACAATCCCCAAACTGTCTGTACTCTGACCATGCACAATCCCCACACTGACTGTACTCTGACCATGCACAATCCCCACACTGACTGCACTCTGACCATGCACAATCCCCACACTGACTGTACTCTGACCATGCACAATCCCCAAACTGACTGTACTCTGACCATGCACAATCCCCACACTGACTGCATTCTGACCGCACAATCCCCACACTGACTATACTCTGACCATGCACAATCCCCACACTGACTGCATTCTGACCATGCACAATCCCCACACTGACTGTACTCTGACCATGCACAATCCCCACACTGACTGCACTCTGACCATGCACAATCCCCACACTGACTGCACTCTGACCATACACCATCCCCACACTGACTGTACTCTGACCATGCACAATCCCCACACTGACTGCACTCTGACCATACACAATCCCCACACTGACTGCATTCTGACCGCACAATCCCCACACTGACTGTACTCTGACCATGCACAATCCCCACACTGACTGCACTCTGACCATGCACAATCCCCACACTGACTATACTCTGACCATGCACAATCCCCACACTGACTGTACTCTGACCATGCACAATCCCCACACTGACTGTACTCTGACCATGCACAATCCCCACACTGACTGCATTCTGACCATACACTGAGAGGGAGTAAAGAGTACTTGCTTGGTGCTTCTCAGCTGTGTCTATTCTGTGTTTGCTGGTCTAACCCCATCTCCTACTGTTTATAACCTGAACGCTTACAATGCTGTGAGGTGTGGTGGCATAAACATGAACCGGTTCCTACCTTAAATCCTTTCACTTGGTTCACAGTCACTCATAAATAAGTCATGACTTTAATAGTGGTTACTGATAAATAGATTTTTTGTCTCTCACAGGTACATAGTGTTTGAGGGAGAGGAGGGGCAGGACGCGGGCGGTCTGCTGAGAGAGTGGTACATGATCATCTCTCGGGAGATGTTCAACCCCATGTACGCCCTGTTCCGCACCTCCCCCGGCGACCGGGTCACCTACACCATCAACCCCTCCTCCCACTGCAACCCCAACCACCTCAGCTACTTCAAGTTCGTGGGGCGCGTGGTGGCCAAGGCCGTCTACGACAACCGACTGCTGGAGTGCTACTTCACACGTAGCTTCTACAAGCACATCCTGGGGAAGAGCGTCAGGTACACTGATCTTGGATCAGTCATTGTGTTAAAAAGCGCAGGGCTGGGCGCCTCGGTGGACCCGACTCACCGATCCTCCGATCAGTGCTTGATTTGTGTGTTGTATTGTTGGGCTGTGTTGGTGGCAGATGCAATGGGCAGTAAGGATGAGATCAGGATCCTGGCAGTGCAGGGTGAGTAAGCCAGAGTACTGAGGGCTGTGTTTGGAATGGTCTTCTGTTTATGAGCATGCTCTGTCCCACACAGCCCTCTGTGGAGTCTCTATGAGTGGGGGTGGAGGGAGAGTGCACCGTAACTTGCGCGTATGTGTGTGTGTGTCACTGTTGTCTCAAATAATTCAAATGTTTCTTCTTCAGGTACACTGACATGGAGAGTGAGGATTATCACTTCTACCAGGGCCTGGTCTACCTGCTGGAGAACGATGTGTCCACCCTGGGCTATGAGCTGACATTCAGCACAGAGGTAAGCTTCTACTAGCTCTGTGCTCAAGGATAGAACGGTAATGTCCTACTTGGGAATTGACCCTGTAACCTTTAGGTTACAAGCCCAGCTTCTTTTGGGCTCCTATCTGACTCTTCAATGTGCGTGTTCTTTGTTATACATTACCTTAATTACGTGACGGGTTTTACACTACCCTCGCTTCATGGTTTGCAAACAAACCTTCATTCTGGAACTTTCTCTTCCCCCTCTGGTTCTCCCACTCCCTCAGGTCCAGGAGTTTGGAGTGTGTGAGGTGAGAGACCTGAAGCTCAACGGAGCAAACATCCTGGTGACGGAAGAGAATAAGAAGGAGTACGTCCACCTGGTCTGTCAGATGAAGATGACAGGTGAGAGACTGAACGCTCTCCTGCTAAAAACGCACACACAATCCCTGGGTGCAGTCTTTTTTATGCTTCTTCCCTGAACACCGATCCAGAACATGTTTAGCGCTGTTCCTTAGCACTGTACGTCAGGCTGCGGCTCGTGCCGATGAACAGGGAACGCTACGCTGAGTGCTGCCTTGCCCTGTAGCTTGGCCGCAGTCCTGTGCTGTGTTCAGCGGGATTCATCCTGGTTGAGGCCGCCGCTCTCTGCAGCCCAGCAGCAGTAAGCAGCGGCCGTTTCTGCCTCTCTGCCCCCCTTCCAGGCGCCATTCGGAAGCAGCTGGCGGCCTTCCTGGAGGGCTTCTATGAGATCATCCCCAAGCGGCTGATCTCCATCTTTACTGAGCAGGAGCTGGAGCTGCTGATCTCTGGCCTGCCCACCATCGACATCGACGACCTGAAGGCCAACACCGAGTACCACAAGTACCAGTCCAGTTCCATACAGGTGCGCATATCTAAACCTGCCTGAACGGCCAGTGCACTGTTGTGCCTGCTGACGCATCTTTAACATCCACTGCTCCCTGTAGCTGGCTGTACACACCCTATTGATAAACAACCTGCAAATATACAGCTGAGTAATGGTATATTCCTGTAAGTACACACTTGTGCAATTTTATACGCTTGTAACTACACAGTTGAGTAATGATATACGCCTGTAAGAGCACGAGTAATGATACACCTGTAAATACACAATTGTATACGCCTAAGTTTACACTTCAGTAATGGTATACACCTTTAAGCACACACTTAAATAATGGTATATGTCTGTAAGCACACACTGAAATAATGGTATATGCCTGTAAGTACGCACTTGAGTAATGGTATACACACTATCTCTGAACATACTTGTGTACAGGTCTTTACTGTGTGGATTCTAATAGTGTAACTTCCTCCCTTCAGATCCAGTGGTTCTGGCGGGCCTTGCGATCGTTTGACCAGGCGGACCGTGCCAAGTTCCTACAGTTTGTGACGGGCACGTCCAAAGTACCGCTGCAGGGCTTTGCTGCACTGGAAGGCATGAACGGTATCCAGAAGTTCCAAATTCACCGCGATGACCGCTCCACTGACCGGCTACCTTCCGCCCACACCTGGTAATGTGCCAGGAAAACGCCTCCCTCATACTCGCCTGATCCCACCCCTACACACTTTTCAAACTCAGCCCTACACACTCACCTAACTGCCCCCTACACACTCACCTGACCCCGCCCATACGCACACTCACCTGACCCCGCCCATACGCACTCACCTGACCCCGCCCATACGCACACTCACCTGATCCCACCCCTACACACTTTTCAAACTCAGCCCTACACACTCACCTAACCCCGCCCATACGCACACTCACCTGACCCTGCCCATACACACTCACCTGACCCCGCCCATACGCACACTCACCTGACCCCGCCCATACGCACACTCACCTAACCCCGCCCATACGCACACTCACCTGACCCTGCCCATACGCACTCACCTGACCCTGCCCATACACACTCACCTGACCCCGCCCATACGCACACTCACCTGACCCCGCCCATACGCACACTCACCTGACCCCGCCCATACACACTCACCTGACCCCGCCCATACACACTCACCTGACCCCGCCCATACGCACACTCACCTGACCAGGGCCGTGGCCCGTCACCGAATGCGATCCCTACACCCTTTTGAGGGCGCATATTTCCGTCCACTTCATCAAAAAGCTTTTGAGTGGGTGACGTTTTCTCATAAATGGGGGCACTTAAAATACCAGGATGAAACCCTTATTTCCGGGGTTTTGTTGAGGGAATTCAGTAGCACACTGTCCCCTCACTCACTGCTTGTAAAGTGAGGGAACAGGGCACATAGTAGACAGGGGTCTGAGTGGATGGGGGACAGGGGACAGGGAACGGGTCGTAGTTGGTCACGGCCCCAGTCCCCTACACACTCACTTAACATGCTCGCTACACACTGACCTGACTCTTCCCCCACCTTACACACTCACCTTACACACTCACCTGCCTTCAAAAACTCAGCTGACCTCCAGCTGTCCGATGATCTGAATGGTATTGTACTCCTGTTTGAGATTGATTTTGTAGTTGTACAAAGCTAATACTAGAGAGTTATGAAGATAATGCATGTGTATTATTACATGAAGTTGACCACATTGTCATATTGCCTTCACTTTTTTAACTTCTGTTAATTATCATCCATTTTACACTGTTCACTAAAATCCCTGCTGTATCGGTGTTGATAGAAGGCAATATCTGGAGTTTGTCTCCAACAGCACAATCTGAGGGATTATTTCATCACAAAATGGCTGACTTCCCTCCTCCCTCTCTCCCCTTTCAGCTTTAACCAGCTGGACCTGCCAGCCTATGAGAGCTATGAGAAGCTGAGACACATGCTGCTGCTGGCCATTCAGGAGTGTTCGGAGGGCTTTGGACTGGCCTAGAAACGTAGACTGTTCGCACACAGACACACACAGGCACACTCACACACACACACACACACACACAAACATACACAGTCGCGCACGCACACAGATACTGGTCTGAATTCTGAGACACACTGAAGTCACACAGACATGACGTGTGAGAGAGCCACAAGTTTAGAACTGTTGTATATTCACCTAAACTTCACCCGGACGAATCAAACGCACACGCAAACACACACGCGTGTGCAAACACTGTAAAGTCATTTAGCGGAGCGCTCTTCTCAACGGCCCAGGCACACTGGTATCTTATACGTATAAAGACAACCACACACAACAGATTGCCTACCGCATACAGCCACATACCGACACACTGACTCATGTAGTGTACTTGTGTGTCTGACTGTCTCTCTCCCTCCCTGATTAAAACTGCAAACCTGAGAAGAGAGATTGACGAGACTTGGACTAATATTAAGATTTTTTTTTTTTTCCTGTTTTGTTTGTTTTTCTTTGTGCGAAAGATTTGGGGGAGTATATTATACTTACTAATTGTTTTTTTTTTTTGTTTGTTTTTTTTTTGCGCCTGTGTAAAATGGAGAAGGGGTTTTGTGTGTGATCGCCATGGTTATAAAATTTTTGGAGGAAAAAGAGCCTTTGTTGTAATTTTTTTTCATTTTTTTTTTTTTCAAATTTGAAATGTCTTGAAGTGACTTTACTAGCCTTGAAAATGGAGGGATATTTTTGTGGATAAAGACTGATTTTATCTATTAAGGAATAAAGGAAGGAAAGAAGGAGGGGGGTCAAGAATGAAATGGACGAGAAAAAAAAAAATGTAAGGACTTCTCAAACTGCCGTGCTGTGGGGGCATTTTTTGAGCAAGGACGAAGAAGAGAACCGGCGAAAGAAAAGAAGAAATAGGATGAAAAAGCCGGACAGGCTGTGCGGCCGTGGGGACCTGCAGATCCAGTCTGGAGCCTTTCTAACGCAACAAAAACAGCAGGGGGCTGGGGGGGCTGTGTTTGGGAGCTTTTTGGGGCGGTGGGGTGGGGGGTTGTAACATGGTGGGAGGGGGGAGGGTGGGTTGGGCCTAGACTAAACAAATTAATACATAAATAAAATGGAGTTGAATGGAGTGAAATGAGTTTATTAACTGTGTTATGACATCACATTACCTGAGACCATATTTGTTCTCAACTGAAGATTGGAAAGCCATATACAACTGACAACTATTTTTATATCACTGTCTTGGTGACATTTCTGCTTAAATCAAATGAGTCCAGGCTCAATAGATCTGTTGATGTGTGCCTGGAATTATTGAAACCTGTGAAGAAGCATTAGTCAGTTTTCTTGGTGTCAGGCCATATTCTGATATGAGTTAATGCAGCCGTTTCTACTGCATGTTGCATTAGTCCTCACTCCTACCAGGGAAAGGTCAACTAAAATTATGCCATGTACTGAGATTTGTGCACTCCGTGTTCTTCACCTTCGCTAACGGTATATTTCCACTTTCAGTTGGCTATGCGTTCGATGTACCCTTCACATTTATAGCCAGCTGTGCACATTTTTGACAACTGTTACTGGTCAAGAGTAAGGGATCTTTTAAGTCCCTTTAAAATATGAGGTTAATTGATGTAGTTCAATAGTTTTCATGGCTGCATCACACGACTAGCGCGCAGACGATTATGGCTGCAGACTTATCAAAGAATCGTGCATAATGATATGAATGGGAAAACTACTCGAACTGCATTCTTCTGCGTAACGCTTACGCCATTAACGTGCGACATGGGCAGAGCCAATGCGTAAAGGAGGGCGGCGCTCCTGAGTGGTTCGGGGAACGTGTATTGACGGCCCTGACGCACGAACGGCGGCGTGTGAAAATGGCGAACATTCGGAGTGTCAAGGTGAGAAGCAGACCGAAATAAATAAGTTGCTCTTGGGAGGAAAGCATGATGTGTCTATATTCAGCGCATTCAATTTTAAAATTAACAAGTTCTGAATACATGTGCAAATGTGTAGGGATAGTGGCAGCAAGATATCAAGCTTGCTAACAAGCTTCATTTTGCCCTGGCTGTTATGCGCTGTATCGCCAACATTTGCTGACTAGCAACAGTAGCGTTCTTGCTAACTAACATCTCCAAATGCAGCGCACAATAGGGCGGTTTATGCAACGTGTGATAAGGTAGATAATTAAAAGATCGCAGGTTTATGTGCTATTGTTGGTTTAGCTTGGTAGGTAATGTTTTAGCCTGTATAAACTGCATTGTTTGAGTAACTGAACATGTGTAAAAGATTCTGTGCAAGTCGCCCTGAATCAGAGAAACGTTATTTGCTCAATGACTTGAATAAATGACAATGAACGATGTCATGAACTGACACTGCGCACAAAGTGCAGACACCGTTTAGCTGTGTTGTCTTTGTGGAACGTGACCTCTGTAATCTAGTCCTAGTTATTCTCAGCTGAGGTTTAGCTACTTTCCATGGCTTTCCTGTGTCTGCTACGTCTCCGACCTTAAACGTTGTGCTTTCTCAGGGTATGGTGGGGTTGGTGACCGGAGGGGCCTCGGGACTGGGGAGGGCAACGGTGGAACGGCTGGTGAATATGGGGGGCAGTGCAGTGATACTGGACCTGCCGAGTTCGGACGGGCAGAACGTGGCGCAGAGCTTGGGGGACCGTTGTGCCTTTGCTCCTGCTGACGTGAGTGACGCTACAAACGCGTGCCCATCCTGCTGGAATGTTGGGGTGGCCCATGGTCTCTGACCTTATGCACATGCAAAACTAAAACATGCTGCAAAACTGAACTCTTAAAGGGGTAGTTCAGAATTTTGGACATAATGTCTCAATTACGACTTTCCCATGATGTAGTTGATTGATGGAAACCATTTTCAGCTAATTCCATGCTGTCCCTTCTTTTGGACATACACACGTTGCTAATGCTAGCGCAACTCTAAGGTAACCGGTAGCATCCACTACCAAACGCACTTAAACACTCCACAGTGCACCCAAAGCAAATAATATACGACGACAGTCTATCGGGGTTATTTTGAGTGTTTATACCATCATTTTTGAAGTCAAACTATCGTTGAATCCTTTACTTTGTGCTGACCTATATTATCTGTGGAAGTACAGCGGCGGAGCGAACGTGGCCATTGCAACTTGTTGCTCTTCTTTGTTGTTGTAGTCGACCAGTGCCGGCACTACATTCGTAGGTAACGTAAAGTATCGCTCCGCCGCCGTACTTCCACAGAGAATATAGGTCAGCACAAAGTAAAGGATTCAACGATAGTTTGACTTCAAAAATGATGGTATAAACACTCAAAATAACCCCGATAGACTGTCGTCGTATATTATTTGCTTTGGGTGCACTGTGGAGTGTTTAAGTGCGTTTGGTAGTGGATGCTCCCGGTTACCTTAGAGTTGCACTAGCATTAGCAACGTGTGTATGTCCAAAAGAAGGGACAGCATGGAATTAGCTGAAAATGGTTTCCATCAATCAACAACATCATGGGTAAGTCGTAATTGAGACGTTATGTCCAAAATTCCAAACTATCTTTTTAAGGACTGCAAAGGTCAGAGTACTCCCTCGCTGCACCTCATATACAGTTGAAGTCGGAAGTTTACATGCACAGGTTGAAGTCATTAAAACTCATTTTTAACCACTCCACAGATTTCATGTTAGCAAACTATAGTGTTGGCAAGTCAGTTAGGACATCTACTTTGTACATGACACAAGTTATTTTTCCAACAATTGTTTACAGATTATTTCACTTTTAATTCACTATATCACAATTCCAGTGGGTCAGAAGTTTACATACACTAAGTTGACTGTGCCTTCAAATTTTTCATATTTGGTTGCATATCCTTGCATGCCCTGACTTCCTGATGTCTGTGACCCAACAACATCAAAAGACTCTTGATATCTTATTTGCTGGTACTCTTACAAGCGATACTATAACGTCTCTGCATTTGAATGGATCTCTATGGGAATTGGTGGGTGGGACTATATTTAGCTGTAAATTACACTGGAACAGTATGAAACGCATCGTTGGCTAAATGGCTCCAAGTCTTCAAGGGTCTAACATATCAAACAAGCCTTAAATCATCACTCTGCTGCCCGAAATGCAGTAAATATGGATGGATAACTTGATGGGTTTCTTCTCCTGACTTACTTAAAATTTGTCAGGCGAAACAACCCTTAAAGTGATCCATCCATATCTACTGCATATCTGGCAGCAGAGTGATGGTTTGAGGCTCGTTTGATACCTCAGACCCTTGATGACTTACAGCCATTTTACCAATCATGTATTCCATAATGTTCCAGCATAATTTACAGCTAAATCTAGTCCCACCCCCCAATTCCCATAGAGATCCATTCAAATGCAGAGACGGTATAGAATCGCTTGTAGAAGTACCAGAAAATATAATATTATGAGTCTTGATGTTGTTGGGTCACAGACATCAGGAAGTCATGCCATGCAAAGGATATGCGACCAAATATTAAAAACTTAAAGGCACAGTCAACTTAGTGTATGCAAACTTCTGACCCGCTGGAATTGTGATATAGTGAAATAATCTGTCTATAAACAATTATTGGAAAAATTACTTGTGTCATGCACAAAGTAGATGTCCTAACTGACTTGCCAACACTATAGTTTGCTAACATGAAATCTGTGGAGTGGTTAAAAATAAGCTTTAATGGCTTCAACCTAACTGTATATGCTTTTGGCCTGTGGGGGAAAAAACCACAGTGATCCACTCAACACATACTGACAGCATAGGTGCATGGTGGGCTAATGAAGCGATGATGACAGTCTCCCTTTTTGTCACTCCCAGGTCACCTCGGAGTCAGATGTGCGCTCCGCCGTGGCTCTCGCCCGCGAGAAGTTTGGCCGACTGGACCTTGCAGTGAACTGTGCTGGATTAGCTGTGGCTGTCAAGACCTACAACTTCAAGAAGGATGTGCCCCACAGCCTAGAGGATTTCACCAGAGTCATTACTGTGAGTGTCCCATACCATACCCCATAGTCCCACGCAGTGCACTCTACTACCTCACACTGCCCCCTACTGCCCCACACAGTGCACTCTACTACCTCACACTGCCCCCTACTGCCCCATACAGTGCACTCTACTACCTCACACTGCCCCCTACTGCCCCACACAGTGCACTCTACTACCTCACACTGCCCCCTACTGCCCCACACAGTGCACTCTACTACCTCACACTGCCCCCTACTGCCCCACACAGTGCACTCTACTACCTCACACTGCCCCACACAGTGCACTCTACTACCTCACACTGCCCCCGACTGCCCCACACAGTGCACTCTACTACCTCACACTGCCCCCTACTGCCCCACACAGTGCACTCTACTACCTCACACTGCCCCCTACTGCCCCACACAGTGCACTCTACTACCTCACACTGCCACCTACTGCCCCACACAGTGCACTCTACTACCTCACACTGCCCCCTACTGCCCCACACAGTGCACTCTACTACCTCACACTGCCCCACACAGTGCACTCTACTACCTCACACTGCCCCCGACTGCCCCACACAGTGCACTCTACTACCTCACACTGCCCCCTACTGCCCCACACAGTGCACTCTACTACCTCACACTGCCCCACACAGTGCACTCTACTACCTCACACTGCCACCTACTGCCCCACACAGTGCACTCTACTACCTCACACTGCCCCCTACTGCCCCACACAGTGCACTCTACTACCTCACACTGCCCTACACAGTGCTCAGTACTACCTCACACTACCGACAACTACCGTCTCACACTGCCCCCTACTTTCCCCCCAAACTGTCCCTTACTGTACTACTCAGTATACCCTACTGTCTTACAGCACCCTCAAACTGTATACCATACTGTCTTACAGCACCCTCAAACTGTATACCCTACTGTCTTACAGCACCCTCAAACTGTATACCCTACTGTCTTACAGCACCCTCAAACTGTATACCCTACTGTCTTACAGCACCCTCAAACTGTATACCCTACTGTCTTACAGCACCCTCAAAATGTATACCCTACTGTCTTACAGCACCCTCAAAATGTATACCCTACTGTCTTACAGCACCCTCAAACTGTATACCCTACTGTCTTACAGCACACTCAAAATGTATACCCTACTGTCTTACAGCACCCTCAAAATGTATGCCCTACTGTCTTACAGCACCCTCAAAATGTATACCCTACTGTCTTACAGCACCCTCAAAATGTATACCCTACTGTCTTACAGCACCCTCAAAATGTATACCCTACTGTCTTACAGCACCCTCAAACTGTATACCCTACTGTCTTACAGCACCCTCAAACTGTATACCCTACTGTCTTACAGCACCCTCAAAATGTATACCCTACTGTCTTAAGCCTGATTTCTACTTTGTCGCACACCACTTTCGACAAGTGTCGAGCGACAAAGATGAAGGGGTCGCACGACGTTTGACATTTATACTTTGGGCAAAGGTCTCCGATGAGGTTTCGGTTGTCTCTATGGTAACGAGACGACAACTTCTGACCATTTGTTTACATTTCTAATAGGCTACTTGGCAGCGCTCGGTGAAATTATTGAAAGTGCCGAGGTGGAAGAACATTTAAGACGTATCCATGACAATGAATTTAGGTGTTCCATCGGGCCGTCCAATCAGATTGCGCGACAAAGTATGACAAAGTCTGTGACATAACAACATTCTAGAGGTGCACGACACTGAGGAAAAAAGTGTCGAGCGACAGTTTTTTCAGTTGGAAATACGTAATTTTCGTCATTCGACACTTGTCAAAAGGGTCGTGCGACGAAGTATAAATTAGGCTTTACAGCCCCCTCAAACTGTCCCCTACTTTCCCACATGCTGCCTTCATGACAAGCAGCACTTCTCCAGGATGCCACCTAAGAGAGAGCATGACCTTATCCGGTATTAATCATGTACTTACCTATGTCTCAGGTGAACGTTGCGGGCACCTTCAATGTGATCCGTCTGGCAGTGGGGGAGATGGGTAAGAACGAGCCGGACGCCGACGGTCACAGGGGCTGCATCATCAACACGGCCAGCGTGGCAGCGTACGATGGACAGGTACGCCTGACCACGCCCTAGCATACCTGTGGATTCACACCCCACCATTCATGCTGAATGCCTCTTTCTTTCTCTGTTTTTTTGTCTGCTTACCCATGCAAAAATGTCATCTTGAGATGTCATGTATGGTCTTCCCCTCCTGGCTGCTCTTGGGTTCAGTGCCCACCATTTCACTCTCTCTCTCTCACTCTCTCACACTCACTCACTCACTCACTCACTCACTCACTCACTCACTCACTCACTCACTCACTCACTCACTCACTCACTCACTCACTCACTCACTCACTCACTCACTCACTCACTCACTCACTCACTCACTCACTCACTCACTCACTCACTCACTCACTCACTCAAAAGAGCGAACTTGGGGAAAGAGCGAGGCACTAGCTGTTGTCAGCTGGCTTTGTGGTCTTCCTAATCTACCAGGAGGCTTGATATGGAAAATAAATGGAAGTAAATACACTGCCTGGCCAAAAAAAAAGTCGCACACTCTAATATGTCGTTGGACCGCCTTTAGCTTTGATTACGGCGCGCATTTGTCGTGGCATTGTTTCGACAACCTTATGCAACGTCACAACATTTATTTTCGTCCAGAGTTGCATTCATTTTTGGCCGAGATCTTGTATTGACGACGAGAGAGTCAAACCACTCCATAAAGTCTTCTCCAGCACATCCCAAAGACTTTCAATGGGGTTGAGGTCAGGACTCTGGTGGCCAATTCATGTGCGAAAATGATTCCTCATGCTCCCTGAACCACTCTTTCACAATTTGAGCCCGATTCATCTTGGCATTGTCGTCCTGGAATATGCCCATTGATGGGATAACCTGGTCATTCAGTACATTCAGGTACTCAGCTGACTTAATTTTATTGCTGCATAACGTTGCTGAGCCTAGACCTGACCAATTGAAGCAACCCCAGATCATAACACTGCCTCCAGAAGCTTGTACAGTGGGCACTATGCATGACGGGTGCAACAGCAACTTTTTTTTTGGCCAGGCAGTGTATTTAGGTGTGTATCTGGGGAGTGAAGAAATGGTTCAGAAAAACTGGGAGGGTGTTGTTGAACAAGTGGAGGGACGGTTGGCAAAATGGAAGTGGCTGCTGCCACAAATGTCCTAGAGAGGTAGGTCACTTGTTATTAATAACCTGGTAGCCGCTGCACTGTGGCACTAGTTATCCTGTGTGGAACCACCTGCTGGAATGATACCACGTCTACAGGCCATCATGGTGGATTTTTTCTGGGACCGGCTGCACTGGGTGCCCCAGAGTGTGCTCTTCCTGCCTAAAGAGGAGGGGGGCCAGACAAGTGGCAACTTTTAGAATGCGCTTTGCACAGAACTATCTTAAAGGGCCATATGATGCTCTGTGGAAACAAGCTGCAAGCTGTATTTTAAAAAGAGTAGCTGGTTTAGGACTAGATAGAACACTCTTTTTAATAGATTTAACTGTTTTAAAACCACATGGATTGCCTCCTTTTAATCAAAGCATTTTTAAAGCCTGGGCTCTTTTTATTCAGCAAACAGAACCCACAGCATCACTGTACTGGCTACTGGAAGAGCCTCTTATTAATGGAGTGAAGATGGATGTACAGTGCAGTGCTACACCTGGCCTCACCCAGACACTGTGTGCAGCTGGGACTGTTACTCTTCGACACATAGTAGATGCTGTAGGACCTGGACTGGAAAATGCGCAGACACTGGCCACCCTTCTAGGCCTGAGGTCAATTCGGTTTACGAAAAACGTGTTGCACATGTGGGTCAAAAAGTTGACTAATGAGGAATTGGCACAGTTGCAGGATTACAGCAGAGGAGTAGCAGTCCCTAATGGGAATGATCCATTTACCAATATGGTTTTAACACCAGATATAAAGGAAACTACTGGGCTTTTACTTAGCTTAAACAATCTTTTAAATCTTGATTTACACACAGTAAATGGCAAGGTGTTGTATAGATGCTTGGTAAAGGTTTTAAACAGAGGTAAATTGAATGGGAAAATGGACACAGTGTGGAGGGAAAAGTTGGGGGTAGATAATGATATGAAACCAGTGTGGAGGGATTTTTTTATAAATCACCCTTAAAGAAAAAATCTGGTCATCTCCAATGGAGAATCCTCCACAGTGCAATCGCAGTGAATGCCTTTGTTTCTGTCATCAACCCAACAGTCTCTAACCTATGTTTCTTTTGTGGATTGCTGGAGACAATTTTTCACTGTTTTCATGATTGCACTAGACTGAGACCCTTATTTGTTTTATTGGATCACTTATTTATTAACTTTGGTGAGAGATTGTCTAAACCTGTTTTTTTGTTTGGAGCAGGATATAAAAAAGCAAACAAGACAAAATGGCAGCTTTTAAATTATATACTGGGGGAGGCAAAATTTTCCATCTATAAAAGCAGAAGAGATTGGGTTGAAAAAAGTAAAAGACATGACATTGTTCAGTTGTTTGTTTCACTGGTTCGAGCTTTTAGATTTGATTTTAGATTCTACAAAGTGCTGAGTGACGGTTTTATTCAACAGTGGTGTTTTAATGAGGTTATCTGCTCCATCAGCGATGAAGATTTAATCTTTGCTGATGTTTTTAGATAAATTTCCTTTTTAAAAATGTGAACATGACAACTTTTTACACCATGTATACCATGTTTTTTTAGCATGCTAAAAAGATTACTGAGAAGACATTGATCATGATGTAAAACAAGTATTTTTAACAATCAAAAAAAATTTCTCTCTCTCTCTCTCTCTCTCTCTCTCTCAGGTTGGTCAGGCAGCGTACTCTGCCTCTAAGGGGGGGATCGTGGCAATGACGCTCCCCATCGCCCGAGACCTGGCGCCCATGGGCATCCGCGTGGTGACCATCGCACCTGGTCAGTCAGCCGCACAAACATGCACACAGACTAACACACAGGCGCGTACGCACACCTGGACACACGGCGTATCACTTAACGCACAAGCGTCCAGATGCCGCTCTGAGCGGCGCGTCTCATTACATTTGCATTTGCACGCGCACACAGTGGAAACGCGGACACAGAGAGATTTGCCAGTATGTGCACAGAGACCAACCCTCTGCGTTGTCAGGCGTTTAGCCCTGTTGGTCTCATCCCCTCCTCAGGCCTGTTCTCCACCCCTCTTCTGGCTGGGTTGCCTGATAAGGTGCGAACCTTCCTGGCTCGCCAGGTGCCCTTCCCGTCACGCCTGGGGGACCCCGCCGAGTTTGCGCACCTGGTGACCTCGCTGGCCGAGAACCCCATGATCAACGGGGAAGTGATCCGGCTGGACGGAGCCATTCGCATGCAGCCCTGAGAGAGTGGGAGGGGAAGGACAGAGGGAGAGAGAAAGGGGAGCACGGTGCCAGGACTTTACGTCATGTTGTGTCTCGCTAATTGATTTGGAAGCTGTATGTTTGTGTGTGTGTGTGTGTGTGTGTGTGTGTGTGGGTGTGGGGAGTGGGGAGTGGTTCTTGTGTGTGATAACTGCTGAGACTACCTACCCAGAAATGCACAATGCCGTTGGTCCACGTGTGTGATGTGTTGAAGGTCCCATTGCTCAAGGGCCAGGCCAAGCTGTATTTTGCCCTAGTACTCCTGTTCTATCCAAGGCTGAGTAAAATAACAACTGGTATTATATAAAGGCTACCTTTGACTACAAACTGGCCCTCAAGTGCATTTCCAGAGTGGAGGTTCAGCTTTTTATTTTTTAGACCTCATAGGTTAAATAAATATTTTGTGTAGAAGGAGTCCTTAATGGACACTGATTAACTGAAGAGGCAGAGATATAGATGCTTGGTAACGCTGCCAGTCGGGAATGCTAAGTGCCTGCAAAAACACTGGCCATGTCCCTGTCCTCTTTTCCTTCCCTCTCTCCCCTCTTTCTGCTACATGAATTCAGTGCCGCCGCTCTGCTGCAGGGTGCTGAGTTTTGATTGGGTCGGTTTTAGAGGTGGGCGTGTCTAGAGTGCAGTGCCTCTTTTCTGCAGGTGTGAGAATTCTCTGTGGGTTTTTCTGCCTCTCTCCCATTCCAATGAAATTGCTGGTGTCACGTCACGTGCTTGCGGATGGCCTCCTGGCCCGAGGTTCCGCTGTAGCATTTAACTGGAGCTCACCTCCTCTTCTAGCATTCCTTACCTGCTCTGCGCGTCAGTTCTCACAGCGCATCCGGTGATATCTGTTCTCTAAGCTCCCAACAAGCCCAAACAATGCTCTTCAATGCAGTCCATGCATATTTATCTCAGTTAAGCACACAGTTGTCACAAAATAGAATAGAATAGAATAACTTTTATTTTCCCGCAAGGGAACTTCAGTTGTAGCCCCAGCAACAACAAAAAAGACATAGACAGTGGGGGGGCAGACCCACAACACACAAACATATCAAACAAAGACATTCAGTATCATCATTGCATTAATCAAACTAATTAAGTGAATTAAAGTGTAATAGCCTACAGCCAAATGTCATGATTAAAAATAGCCCCCGCTGTCCTGAGATGTCTGGTGTTATCAAGCAGTCCAACACAAACTCCACCTCCACGACTCCATACACGCAGTGTTGTGGCCTCTGTACACTGTTGAAAACGGAGCACCGAATTGCGTCAGCCTTCCCAGTCGTCGCCTCACTCCCCCACGTTATCTTCTTCTTTCTTTTCTCTGGTGGCCTTTTGAAGATTGCCTGCAGTCCTAGATCAGTCCCGAGTCCCGACATCTTCAACTCCGGTGAAGAACGGTGGTAAACAAAATGTTGGCAAGGCTTGCTTAAAGAGGCTACTCTCCGCTCCCACGCCCATATTTCGCCCAGCCCTCACAGCACACATCAATTGCCTTTTCACTCTGCTCCTTTATCTCTCTCTGCCCCCATCTGTCCGTCCTGTTTGTGTCCCCGGCCTGTGGGAGTTGAGTGGGTGAGGCGATGTCTGCCTGGAGTCTTGTTACTGTTGACGACTCAGGGATTCCGTTGACCCCACAGAGTTCAGACCCCCCCCCCCCCCCCCCCCCAATGATCAAACCATTTAATGACTGCAGAAATGTACAGGTAATAAGATGCTCAATCACTGCACTGCTAATTATGCTTTGGTGTCCTGATGTTATTTTTTGGGTGGGGAAGAGTTTGAGTAGTGTAGTGGTATTCATATCTTATTCTCAAAGTTGAACTTGAGTTTCACTACTCCAATAATTTTATTTAAAAAATGTTTCTGAAATGGAAGATGTAGTTTACTGATTCACACAATAAAGAATGTTTCGGAGTCTTCATTTGATTGTAAAATTTTTTGAACATTGGAAATGTAGGAGGTTCATAAAAGGCAATTTTTCAGGTTACTAGAAATCACGTTGAGCATATTTTGCAATGCATGAATTCTTCATGGGGTATTAAAGGTTTCCTTTGATTCATGAGTTGCTTGTGTACTGTCGCGAATTTCAGCGTCATGCACCCAGTGTGATACGTGATTGCATCCTCTACCTGTTTTTTAAAAAAAAATTTTTTTTTAAACCAAGTCTGGTTGCATTCCTTCCTAAACTATACGTACAATGTAGAGGCTTTCTGTATAACAGAAAGCGGAGACCTCATAAGGGCTAACCGCCACTTGCATGCACAGGCCTTGTGATTCAAATAGGCGTTGTCATGCACACGATGACATGATTCTTGACCTTTGGAGGTCTTAAGGGAACGCTGTTATACACCTTTGCCCGCAAAGGACCCACTTGCTGGAGGAGCCAATGGCATTGTCTTAAAGTTGGCAAAACGATGTTTGCCATGACTTCCTGATGTCTTTGACCCAACAACATCAAAAGACTATATCTTATTTTGTGGTTACACTGGCACAGTATGGAACACATGGTTGGCTAAATGGCTCTAAGTCATCAAGGGTTTGATGTATCAAACAGGCCGTAAACCACCACTCTGCTGCCGGAAATACAGTGGATATGGATGGATAACTTGAAGGGTTTGTTTTCCTGACTTATTTTTTCATAGAGTTCAATAGGAAAATTTGTCAGGAGAAACAACCCTTAAAGTGATCCATCCATATCTACTGCATATCTGGCAGCAGAGTGATGGTTTGAGGCTCGTTTGATACTTCAGACCCTTGATGACTTACAGCCATTTTACCAACCATGTATTCCATACTGTTCCAGCATAATTTACAGCTAAATCTAGTCCCACCCCCCAATTCCCACAGAGATCCATTCAAATGCAGAGACGTTATAGTATCGTTTGTAGAGTACCAGAAAATAAGATATCAAGAGTCTTTTGATGTTGGGTCACAGACATCAGGAAATCATGGCATGCAAAGGATATGTGACCAAATATTAAAGATTTGAAGGCACAGTCAACTTAGTTTATGTAAACTTTTGACCCACTGGAATTGTGATATAGTGAATTAAAAGTGAAGTAACCTGTCTGTAAATAATTGTTGGAAAAATGACTTGTCATGCACAAAGAAGATGTCCTAACTGACTTGCCAACACTATAGTTTGCTAACATGAAATCTGTGGAGTGGTTAAAAATGAGTTTCAATGACTTCAACCTAAGTGTATGTAAACTTCCGACTTCAACTGTACACCTTAGCCAAATCCGTTTAAAGTGAGTTTTCCACAATTCCTGACATTTAATCCTCGTAAACATTCCCTGTCTTAGGTCAGTTAGGATCACAACTTTATTGTAAGAATGTGAAATGTCAGAATAATAGGAGAGAATGATTTATTTCAGCTTTTATTTATTTCATCACATTCCCAGTGGGTCAGAAGTTTACACACTCTGTTAGTATTTGGTAGCATTTCCTTTACATTGTTTAACTTGGGTCAAATGTTTTGGGTAGCCTTCCACAAGCTTCTCACAATAAGTTGCTGGAATTTTGGCCCATTCCTCCTGGCAGAACTGGTGTAACTGAGTCAGGTTTGTAGGCCTCCTTGCTCGCACACTTTTTCAGTTCTGCCCACAAATTTTCGATTGGATTGAGGTCAGGACTTTGTGATGGCCACTCCAATACCTTGACTTTGTTGTCCTTAAGCCATTTTGCCACAACTTTGGAAGTATGCTTTGGGTCATTGTCCATTTTGAAGAGCCATTTGCGACCAAGCTTTAATTTCCTGGCTGATGTCTTGAGATGTCGCGTCAATATATCCACATAATTTTCCTTCCTCGTGATGCCATCTATTTTATGAAGTGCACCTGTCCCTCCTGCAGCAAAGCACCCCCACAACATGATGCTGCCACCCCCGTGCTTCACGGTTGGGATGGTGATCTTCGGCTTGCAAGCCTCACCCTTTTTCCTCCAAACATAACAATGGTCAGTCATTATGGCCAAATAGTTAAATTTTTGTTTCATCAGACCAGAGGACATTTCTCCAAAAAGTAAGATCTTTGTCCCCATGTGCAGTTGCAAACTGTAGTCTGGCTTTTTTATGGCGGTTTTGGAGTAGTGGCTTCTTTATTGCTGAGCAGCCTTTCAGGTTATGTCGATAGAGGACTTGTTTTACTGTGGATATCGATACTTTTGTACCTGTTCCCTCCAGCATCTTCACAAGGTCCTTTGCTGTTGTTCTGGGATTGATTTGCACTTTTCGCACCAAAGCACGTTTATCTCTAGGAGACAGAACACGTCTCCTTCCTGAGCAGCATGACGGCTGCGTGGTCCCACGGTGTTTATACTTGCATACTATTGTACAGACGAACATGGTACCTTCAGGCATTTGGAAATTGCTCCCAAGACTTGTGGAGGTCCACAATTTTCTTTCTGAGGTCTTGGCTGATTTCTTATAATTTTCCCATGATGTCAAGCAAAGAGGCACTGAGGTTGAAGGTACACCTCCAATTGACTCAAATAATGTCAATTAGCCTATCTGAAGTTTTTAAAGCCATGACATAATTTTCTGGAATTTTCCAAGCTGTTTAAAGGCACAGTCCACTTAGTGTATGTCAACTTCTGACCCACTGGAATTGTGATATAGTGAATTAAAAGTGAAATAATCTGTAAACATGTTGGAAAAATTACTTGCACAAAGTAGATGTCCTAATTGACTTGCCAACACTATAGTTTGCTAACATGAAGTCTGTGTAGTGGTTAAAAATGAGTTTTAATTACTTTAACCTAAGTGTATGTAAATTTCTGACTTGAACTGTATAATGTATATGTGTTTATCTATAAATGGACTTGAACCAAGAAAAAGTACTATACCCCATTTGACCATGCTGCTTAACACAAGCTACAAAATGAATTGTCTAAAGCTCCAAATGTAAGTCACAACTGAAAAACTTTCTCTGTCGCATTTTAATTCAGCCTTCAGAATCAGATTAGAATGGTTTTAAAGAGTAGGCTAAGTGCACCCACTTTCTCTGCCTACTACACAATTTTGAAAAATACTTTGTGGGGTGAGTGAGGGAGAGGGATGGGGGCGGAGGAGGTGTGTCCATCGTCATTTGCATAAATGAACGGAGCCTACTATGTACAAATAATTTCGTATAACTCGGATCAAACTAGACGTCGCAGATCAAATATGAATCAAGATTCAGCAACTGCATGGCCTATTTCTCACCTCAAAACAGAGTGGGGAGCAGAAAGAATTTCAACCGTTAGAGGGCAGCACCAAGACGCTTTTCTACCAGTTTCTTATAAAATATATTATTTCAGAATTGTTGAAATAACGGAATGGATGAATAAGTTTCATTATAAGGTAGGCATACAGACATGATCCAGAGTGTAGTTACCATTTAAGACAGATCACAGTAGTTCTGATGTAAACTTCAATAAAAGGGATTCAGAAATTTCACAATATAAATCCCAGTCGAATCCTAATCTTGATGGCATTTACAGGTTTGGAAGTGAAAGCTATTTCAAAGCAACAACAAAAAAAGCCTGCTAAAACGACAAAGTCTGCTTTTTGACAAGAACTCCGCCGAGAGTAAAAATTTCATCCCCGCTGCCGTTTCAGGACTTTCATCCTGCCGTGACCCGGATTCGAACCGGGGTTGCTGCGGCCACAACGCAGAGTACTAACCACTATACGATCACGGCGAGCTACTGGGGACCTGCGAATTGGCTTGTCAGGAAGGCACTATATTCAGGATTTTCCATTGTCACAAGGACGTAGAAGTTTAAAAGTAGGATTTGTGTTTACTGTGTGACACATTATACGATTTAATCCCTTACAAACACGCAAGTGTTTTATAGTGAATTTGGGGGGTAACGGAATATACAATAACACCAAGCCTGCACGACCACGGAAGCCATTTTGTGCCATAACGCTCGTCACACATCAGTGTTGCAATCAAATCATAGAAAGTTTTCTAGGGGCTGATGCCGGGAGACAGAGCCCTTAGTTTTTCAAACGTGCTAGCCCTGCTAGGCTACAACATCTAATTCTGGACTGCACCTCCCATTGTGCTCTCTCTAAGATATGTTTTCGACGCGCTGGCGCTAACATTTGAATGCTGAGAAGATGAAAGTTTTTCTTGCCATAAAATAACCCCTTTGCGACGTGGGTTATTTTACGATACCAAAGGCCACATAGTCTACTCATCAAATTTAAAACAGAACTGATAACAACAATCGCTTGCGGCGAGCTTTGTGATCAACACGATAAGTGTTACAAATTGCCATGTCAGAAACAGCCAGTGGACTCAACTAATCGAGCTCCTTATTATAACATTAGACTTACGGAGTTTCCTTGAACATTTATCAACATTTAATTGTAAATTGACATTCTAGCGTCAGTTTATGCATGCTTCTGGAAGAAGGACTTCAATTTAACCTATACGAAGCTATGTGTCAACATTTTTCATTGATCGTGTAAACACGGGAGAAAAATAACGTTTTCGCGCTAGTTCTATGAGAACGTCGGTGGGCAAGGTTGTTACATTTTAATGGAATTAATTTACTTTCCACCAGGGGGCGACTATTGTCTTCTACAAGCAGTGCTCTGGAAATGCAAAAATTTAACCAAATAATTTTCAGTGAAGAAGACTTCACCAACAAGGTAACATTTTTTTTGTCCTCAAACATCCATTATATTGACTACAGACCTTACATCACTGCCTTTTAGTACTAATGCCTTGAAGGCCAATTAATGTCTGACTATATGACTGCTCTGTTGTGGTATATAAATACATACAGCTAAATAGTTAGTGTCTATGTAGAGTATTCTGGGGGCAATTGTAACAGGGGTCAATTGTAACACAATCTTTTGTTACAATTGCCCCCAACCCTGAACACATGAAACTAGCTAGCTTGCTGGATAGAATCTCAGATCTAGCTTGTTTCAGAATGATGCAATTTTATGGTGTTGCAATTTCCCCCTGTTACAATTGCCCCCAGAATACTCTACTATATATACCTTTCGTCTCAACTCCACAACTATCATCTGAATGATCTTATTTTAATGTCTGTTTCTTATAGCTGTTGAAAAAGAACACTAGTGCCTACTCAAGCTGTAATCAGGAAAAGGGATCAAGCTCCTCCACCCCCCTGACGTCAGTGAAGATGTGTAAGAGTATGGGGTACACCCCCCAACCCCATACAGGGTACCCCACTGCCCTCAGATGCACTGTGATCAACAAACTTGTGAAATGCAGAGGCTTACAACATGTTCTCTCCGTGCACGCATCGCACATGTTGATGTAGGTCATCTCCAAGAACACGGTGTTCTGTGTGAAGGAGAGGGGTGGGGCACGGGTAAAATGAGGGAGAGTTAGATGACGCTACTTCTGCATCTTTTCTCCCAGTGATTAGTGTTAAAAAAAATGTTTTCCTTGTTTAATATAATTCATTCAAGGTTTCGTATTTTTTAAGCTCACAAGACATTTTTTTTGAAGACACAAAAAGTCAATGTTTCAATCCATGCAGGATGTCTGTCTACATCAAGTACATTTCTGAAATATGTCTTCCTCAGGTGGAAGCATGCTTGTAGCCAAGACACTTTTAGATTCTGTGTGTATATGTCTAATTTCTTTTCCCTCATGCAAATGGTAAAACAATTTCTAATGTTTGCTTCAAACACGTCCCGCCTGCAATCAACCATTATTTTGAAAAGTTTCTAGTCATAGTGCTGCGTTTCTGTTCCACCACGGTGCTTCATTTAGGCGTACTGTTTCAGGAGAAGCTATTTCCAAATTTTCCCACTAATTTCACTTAAGAGCATAACTGAGGAAGTGAGAATCCATAATTAATGCCCATTCCGGTGAAAGTGTTCTTTGTTCTGAGTGAAGATATGGAGAAGTCAGAGGTCGACGGCACAAAGACAGACGATGAAGACTGATGGAGACCTGCAGGACTGTTTCCCGTTGAGGGCGGGAGCCATGCAGGCGCTGCGCAGAAGGGGACGTGGTATATGAAGTTTTATCACACTGCGGATCAGCACTGCAGAGCGAGTTGCCTGCATCTCCAAAAACCCAGTGCACTCGTAGACTGACATTCTTGTGTTACATTGCATGACATTATTTATTTACACTGAGTTTGGCAGCAGTCCCCAGGCCTTGCAGCTTAAACAGTCTGTTCATGAATAAGAGCCGATTGATTTAATCAATGATTTAATGCTGTAGCTTAACCTCATCTGTGGGCATGGCCACATTGCCCTGTCTGCTCTGGGTGAATGTGAGCTTAAAGCCCTGGGCTTTTTATTCACATAACACATGCTTGTGCGGGACAAGTTGGGAGCTGCTCTTTGTGCTGTTTTTAATAAAAGGAGAACTGAATCTGAGGGTGACCTTCCTCCGTTCGCTCGTACAGCCAAAAACAGCCAGGTGCCATCACTCTGCAGTGGCACCTTACTGCTTATCAAATTCAAATGCGAAATCAAATAGACTTCACTGGCAAGACAATGATCTCATCACTTTTGCAAACACGCTTAATATACACACAGATGAAACTGGTTCCAACTAAATTAGCAACACAAAAGACAGGTAGCTGGCCCAACTACAGCGAGCAAGCTACGGAGTAACTGCAAACAATTAAAAATAAACTAAGCGACCCAGTGACTCCAATTTGTTCAATTAACTATCAACAGCTGAAAGCAATGAAAAAAGATATGCTCATCTGAGTCCGAGTGTAGCCTAGACCAGTGGTTCCCAAACTCGGTCCTCTGGGACCACTGTGTATGCTGGTTTTCGTTCCAACCACAATTGCAATCCCAAAATCCTAACAAGCTGTTCATTTTTCTTAATTAGGTGCTTTTCATGTTTAGAGGGATTATTTACCCTCTTAAACCACATCATGTCAGAAATAGCTATGCATGCCATGAAGAATAAAAATCCATGTTCTTACTGTGCTTATTGGGCTGTTTTGCAAATAGGTAACATTTTTTTTAAACTGATCAAATTAACGACTGGGGTGAATCAATTGGCTCCTAATTAGGTAGTTGAAAACGTGAGTTTTTAAGTTCCCTCATCAAGTTTTTCTTAAATGTATTAACACTGCAAGTTTGGCTTGTTATCATTTTCTTTGTCTTTTTTAAATTATTTATCAAATGGTTAGTTTTAGTGGCCATATATCCACAATTTCACCAATTAGGAGCCTATTGATTCACCTCAGTCTTTAATTTTATTTAATAAAATGAAATGAATTTGGTCAGTTAAAAAATTATTATTTTTTTGCCCCTTTTTGTAATTATTTGCAATATAGCACAATGAGAATATTGTACTTTTATTATTCATGAAATGCATAGCTATTGCTAACATAATGTGGCTTAAGAGGGTAAATAATCCCTCTAAATATGACAAACACCTAATTAAGAACAATTGACATCTTGTTAAAATTCCGGGATTGCAATTGTGGTTGGAACGAAAACCAGCACACACAGTGGTCCCCGAGGACCGAGTTTGGGAACCACTGGCCTAGACGATCCATGACGCAGCAATTATACACTCTGTTACCGAAGCGTGACTTCAAAACCGAAGTACGTACCGAACCGTGACTTTTGTGTACCTTTACACCCCTAATATTTATATATAAATATTTTCCCAAAATAAATCAGAGATACCCTCAATTAAAAAATTTTACAGACATCCAAAAACTCCCCATCCTCTTAGGAGAGGAGAGGACGTGCTGTGACCTGGCAGCACAATATATACCTGCCTGCCATCGTCTTAAGGACAGTGAGTGACAGAGATCATTATAAACCAATTTTCATCATTTATATTTATTATATTCACCTTATAAGATCATATGTGTCGTTCTCATCATCATTATTATCATTTCTATTGATAATTATTATTTTTAATTGTACTTTATTATTTTACATTATTGTTATTTCTAAATCCATAATCAAAGTTTCTAGTTTTTGCTGTTTTGTATTGTTCAGAGTTAGATGTATGTCTTCGACTGTTTTAATGCAGTATGCTTTGACAATACAGATTCAATGTCTTGTCATGCCAATAAAGCAAATTGAATTGAGTCCACAGTCAGAGAAAATATGTGTGAAACGTCACCACAATGCTCGTGCGTCGTCGTGCGCGTCTGAGAAGAACACGTGATAAGCAATTTTCGGGGAGCCCTTTTCTCCTACGTGCTCAATATCGCCATCTAGTGTTCTGAAACTACATAGTATACATTTAATTGGCTAAATGGACTTTCTGCATCCATAATTGCTGTACATTTTTAACCCTTTCCTGCACAGTGACTGCACTTCGGCAGGTCTTCCCTTTGGCTCTTTCTCAGTGGAGCGTTTGTGCTCCCAAACACCGCAAGGCGACATGCCATAGACCGCCATAGGACTGCCTGCCAAGCTTATTATAAGGTTTGGCTCATTTCCTTCTATATTCCATTCACTGCACTTTATTCCTGTCAGGCGAACACCTGTGACTGTTTTTATTTTTGCTTTACTTCCGTAATGGAAGCTTGTCTTATACTAGGATGAAAGACTCTGTTAGGAACTGGCTTCTTTCTCAATAATCCAAGTCAGGACAATGCAGGAACTCACTCAACACAACAAACACTTTACTAGAGAAACTAAAAGTTTATTGCAAATCACACTGGCCATCGGGAAGATCACCAAGACACAGCACAAATTGCGGTCCAGCAACCTTCGACGCACTGGTTATCAAGCCAAGCTTATATACCCTCGGAGGCCTTGGGCTCTATCTTGGCGATCTTGGCGCTTGGTCTAAGCGCATGGTGTAAAGTCAATTTAGGGCGTGTCCAAGTCCACTTTTGCTATTTTAACGGCGTGTTTTTTGGGCGCTAAGCACGGCGCAGCGTGCAAGTGGGCTGAACCTAGTCTCTTCATTAATTATAGGTGTGTCTTGGGCATGACATGCAATAAACCAATCAAAATGTCATATCCCATTCCCTTTAAAAGCCTGCTTTTCCACCTTAAATTTCGTTAAAGGCACCTGCAACAGCTGAGAATAAGCTACCAATGGCTTCCGTCTCACCTTAGAAAACGCCAAATTAGCCTGCTTGCTTAATGAATTTCGTTTGATTATGCAATGAAGCAATGAACTCATGTTCAAGCTTCATCCGAAGTTCATTACCTGCATTCTAATTTTGATTAATAAAATAAATAACGTTATTTTGCCTTAATTATGACAATAAAGCGGTCAGATTGGCAACCCATAGGTTCACGCATATTTTCCTTTACTTTATAATGTCCTGCTTGTGGAAATGTGACCAACCAGTTTTACTGGTAGCGTAATGCTTTAAAACAATCCACTTTCCCAGGAAGACCGTTAAAAGTGCGATTTACAGCAGGGGAAACAGACCTGCTCCTGTAAAGCTCACATGCAGATAATGGTATTAAAATGAATTGTGAATTATTTGTAACGTGCTGCAAATTTGTTTTCGTTTATAATTAGACGCTTAGTTCTCTTTAAAATATTTTGTTCAGTTATTGAATAACAGGTGAAATCAGCGGGGTTTTAATAAGCTGAGGGTATGGAAACCTTGTCACTGTAATTAAAAAAATATGAAGGACGAAGAATAGGTTACAATTCAGTTAACATGGTGACATTTATCTCCGTTTTTTAACCATAGGCTACCGAAAAAAAAACCTTATGCACAGCGAATCCGCTGTAGACTAGGCTATTTGAAAAACAGTTAAAGCAATATTCAGTCGACAAGGTTTTGAACTTTTTTCAGTCACAAACCATTCTATTTACTTACAGGCTGTATTTCTAGATAAACAGAGCTGTATTGTAATGACATCTGAAGCGCATTTTCAAAACTCAAATGTCCGTCTATTGCAGTGCGCAAGTTTTCCATTGAATGACAATTCACGCAGTAGGTGTAAATGACAATTTGCGCATTAGGCTTGATATAGGTGTTATCAGCTCCTTTTTAATGGATAGCCATTAAAAAGGAGCTGATGGATTGGTGTACGATAGGGCCCCTTGAGTTTGACGCAAATGTTTAGATTATCCGTGAGAGCATATCTCCCAAATAACATGCTTTTGTTAATCAACAACGCACACCATTAGTCATGCCCAATAAACTATGACACCTAGATGTCCGGTTAGGGGGGGTAGAGGCCTGTCCAAAAATCAGCCCTCACCTTATACACAATCATTGATCAACACATGCACACACACATGCATAATTACTCTTATGGAACAAAACTCAGAACCCATCAACGTTCACAAAAAAAAGATGAAAAATAGGATAAAGTAGCTTTCCGGATTTCAGTGTGGGGTTTTCCCTTTTTCTTAAATTCTGTTAAAAGGTTTGGTCCTGCGTTTATCTCATCACACAACAACTGTGAGTCTCTCTTTAATATTTTCAATAAAATGCATGAACATCTCCAATGTCACCATTTGAAGACTTTCTCATTCAATATCATTGACTGTCTCAAGTCAAATTCTCATAAACACACATGCAGCTACACACACACACACACACACACACACACAAATGCTAGTATACACACCCAAATGCACAAACAGACACATGCATTACTTAATTAACATTTGTAGTGTGGTTTGCTGTTTTCTTACTGCTTCACCCATCTGAGTTATCTACCTCAGAGATGATCCAGGGTTTTCTCCTTTCACGAGGCACCAGCTAAGTACTAAGAGTAAGTAATTCATCATTTATGAGGAATCTAGTAAATCTACCATAAATTTGAGTTTGTTCATTCAGTGGAGCCCATTTATTAGAATAAAGATGCAATGGAATTTGTAACAAAAAACATTTAATTACAAATAATTAACAAAAAACATACATGAAAGAATTCATAGAAAAGATAAAATGTATTTTGCTCAACTACAATACTTATCAAATACTCTGAAGTTATATTAGGTCATTATACTCAATCTGTCTCATTGCCGGTGAACACTTGAGCGGCTCCGTGGCAGTGTCCTCTGTCTGGCCTGGTGTGTCTTTAGGCTACGCGGAACTCACAGGTCGATCCTTCCTCCTGGCTTCTCCGGCAAAGGCCTGTTGGTTTGGATTTCTCACTGAAACCAATGTCTTGACCTCAGGTTTACTCAGAATCTTCCATCACAAGTATTGGAGTGAAGAGTTTAGTCCCAGCCTATTTGGCAATGTCTCCTATGATGGTCTCAACACAAGGGCAGGCCTGGCTTGGTCCAGGGCCTTGGAGTCTGTTCCGGTCAGGAACAAAGAGGGCAGCAAAGCACTCTGTCAAAGGGAAGAGAGAAGCCCCCTCTTCTTCAAGCCTCTGGAGACGTCCGTGTTGGACTCCTATATCCGTTTAGTCAACCAGTGCTGTTTGGCTTATAGGGAACAGCGAGTCCATCCCACATTCAAAGCTATTGGTCAGCTCTGATGTCACACACAATAGTTTATGTCTCCCGTGCATCTGAGGAGAGGATGTCATATGATGCATTGAGTTGTAAAATGTTCTCAATTTCCTTTTGTTGAAAAGTGGAAGAAGTGGGAGCATTAACTTTGCTCAACAATGAATACAGTGCGAGTACGCTAAACATTTACATTTCCTGATGTAGGCCTGACGTGATTCCGCTGCTACCTGATATGTGTTCTTGGGTGTGTGTGTGTGTGTGTGTGTGTGTGTGTGTGTGTGTGTACATTATACACAGATGGGTGACAAATTAAAGGAAAAACCAACATAAAGTGTCTTAGTAAGGTGTTGGGCCACCCCGAGCCACCAGAACAGCTTCATTGTGCCTTGGCATAGATTCTAGTCTCTGGAGCTCTGGAGGGATAGAACACCATTATTCCAAAAGGTATTCCCTCATTTGGTGTTTTGATGATGGTGGTGGAGAGCGCTGTCTAACACGTCGATCCAAAATCTCCTATAGGTGTTCAATTGGGTTGAGATTTGGTGACTGCGAAGGCCATGGCATATGGTTCACATCATTTTCATACTCATCAAAACATTCAGTGACCTCTCGTGCCCTGTGGATGGGGGCATTGTCATCCTGGAAGAGGACACTCCCATCAGGATAGCAATGTTTCATCATAGGATAAAGGTGATCACTCTGAATAAATTTGCATTGATTTGCAGTGACCCTTCCCTCTAAGGGGACAAGTGGACCCAAACCAGGCCAGGAAACTGCCCCCCACAGCATAACAGAGCCACTGAACCCCCTCACTGTAGGGGGTTTTTCTTTTAATGTGTCACCCGTCTATATATATACAGTGAGCACCATGATTCAATGGACAGTGACACATTTTTTGTTATTTTGGTTTTGTATTCTAGCACTACAGCTAAATTATGTCTTACCCGCCAATTCCCATAGAGATCCATTCAAATGCAGAGACGTTATAGTATCGCTTGTAAGAGTACCCGAAAATAAGATATCAAGAGTCTTTTGATGTTGTTGGGTCACAGACATCAGGAAGTCATGGCATGCAGAGGATATGCGACCAAATATAAAAAATTTAAAGGCACAGTCCACTTAGTGTATGTCAACTTCTGACCCACTGATATAGTGAATTAAAAGTGAAATAGTCTATCTGTAAACAATTGTTGGAAAAATTACTTGTGTTATGCACAAAGTAGATGTCCTAACTGACTTGCCAACACTATAGTTTGCTAACATGAAATCTGTGGAGTGGTTAAAAATTAGTTTTAATGACTTCAACCTAAGTGTATGTAAACTTCCGACTTCAACTGTATGTGAGTGTGGTATTGGGTCTGTGAGTGTGTGCACGTGTGTGTGAGAGAGACTGGCAGATTGCATTTTAATTTTTTATGTATTTTATATTACTTTTACATTTTAATACCAAGAGTAAAATGTTTAAAAACCCAACATATCTTTGTACTAGTTTTGTTAGAGGAAGGTAGTTATTTTAGCATGTATCCTGCTTTTCATTAAATATTCCTTTTTTTCTGTCTTCTTCTTTCTCTTCCTTTTCTCTGCTAAATGCACAGATGTACTTTGTCACTGAGAAGTCTGCTTCTAAAATAGTGTATAACAGCCTTGAAATAATGTATGTCGTTGCAGGGAACCTCCCTCCTTACAACCAAACCGAGATTGAGGAGACTAGGAGAACATCAAGTTGTCAGCATAGGTGAGAAGAAAGGATATAGCCAATAAATTAAGTGAGCATTATTAGTGAGGGAGAATAGCCCCTCCCGTGCACAATGCTTTAAAAATCACCATGCGGTGCTGTAAGAGAGAAAAGGGCCCTTTGCTCTACTTGATCCTGTGAGGTAGCCACTCTGATTCTGTAACTGCCTCAGGGACTCTGTACTAGCAATTTATTTTATTTTGCGTTAAATATCAGCAATTCTTCACTCAACCTGACTGAGTTTTTTGACCACTCTGTCAGTGTCTGTGTGTGGTCTTGGGTCTGTGCGGACAGCACTCTACTGCTCATTTTCACATCAAGTTACAACCTGTTAAATGCTATAGCTCTATAGAGACATTGAGAGGGAGAAAGAGGGAGAGATGGAGAGTCAAAGGGATGGAGAATGAGAGAGGAAGGCAATAAGAGATAAAAAGGTAGAAATAAGGAGTGAGAGGGGAGAGGAAAACGGAGAAAGAGCGAGAGAAGCAGGCAGGCATGGGAAGAGTGGGGTATCTTATTTAAAAGGTTAAACAGTAGGTCAAACAGTCATGGGGAAAAAGAACATTCAGTCATTCACTTGGTCACTGACCCCTTCCCTGCTCTGTCTCTGCTACGCACCCTCTTCTGTACATGATGTGTGTGTGTGTGTGTGTGTGTGTATATATATATTATATAAATATTATATAATCTTGTGTTTGCATTCCAGGATTATATTATCTATTTCCCCAGTAAATACCTGTATCAGGGGTGATTTGCATAGAAAGATTTAGTTGCTGCATTAGACCCCTTTACCACCACACCCAAATATATACCACTCTGTGTCCACTAACACCCGAATATATTCCACTCTGTGTCCATAAACACCTTAATATATACCACTCTGTGTCCACTAACATGCCAATATATACCACTCTCTGTTCACTGATACCCCAATATATACCACTCTGTGTCCACTAACACCCCAATATATACCACGATGTGTCCACTAACAGCCCAATATATACCACTCTGTGTCTACTCACACCCCAATATATACCACTGTGTTCACTCACATTCCAATATATAGCACTCTGTTCACTCACATTGCAATATATACCAATCTGTTCACTCACATCCCAATATATACCACTCTGTGTCCACTCACACCCACATATATACCACTGTGTCTACTCACACCCCAATATATACCACGATGTGTCCACTAACAGCCCAATATATACTACTTTGTGTTCACTCATACCCCAATATATACCACTCTGTGTCCACTAAATCCCCAGTGTATACCATCTGTGTCCACTAACTCCCCAGTATATGCCACTCTGTTCACACACACCCCAATATATCCCACTCTGTTTTCACTCATACCCCAATATATCCCACTCTGTGTTCACTCACATCCCAATATATACCACTGTGTGTTCACTCACACCACAATATATACCACTGTGTTCTCTCACATCCCAATATATACCACTGTGTTCACTCACATACCAATATATACCACTCTGTTCACTCACATCCCAATATATACCACTCTGTGTCTACTCACACCCCAATATATACCACTGTGTTCACTCACATTCCAATATATACCACTCTGTTGTTCACTCACATTACAATATATACCACTCTGTTCACTCACATCCCAATATATACCACTCTGTGTCCACTCACACCACAATATATACCACTGTGTTCACTCACATCCCAATATATACCACTGTGTTCACTCACATACCAATATATACCACTCTGTTCACTCACATCCCAATATATACCACTCTGTGTCTACTCACACTCCAATATATACCACTGTGTTCACTCACATTGCAATATATACCACTCTGTTCACTCACATCCCAATATATACCACTCTGTGTCCACTCACACCACAATATATACCACTGTGTTCACTCACATCCCAATATATACCACTGTGTTCACTCACATACCAATATATACCACTCTGTTCACTCACATCCCAATATATACCACTCTGTGTCTACTCACACCCCAATATATACCACTGTGTTCACTCACATTCCAATATATAGCACTCTGTTCACTCACATTGCAATATATACCAATCTGTTCACTCACATCCCAATATATACCACTCTGTGTCCACTCACACCCACATATATACCACTGTGTCTACTCACACCCCAATATATACGACTCTGTGTCCATTAACACCCCAATATATACCACTCTGTTCACTCACATCCCAATATATACCACTCTGTGTCCACTCACACCCAAATATATACCACTCTGTGTCTATTCACACCCTAATATATACCACCCTGTGTCCACTAACTCCCCAATATATGCCACTCTGTTCACTCACACCCCAATATATACCACTCTGTGTCCATTAACACCCCAATATATACCACTCTGTGTCCACTCTCACTCTGGAATATACCACTCTGTATTCACTATCGTATTTGCAGTATTGCTGGTTTCCTGAACAAATTTTGCATACTCACCTGTTGTCAGGTTTTGAGGGGCGTGGCGCTGCTGGATAGTTACCAATCACAAGAAAGGGGAGGTGTCGTGCTGGTGCCTCAGTACCTGTGTATGAGAGGCCAAATTAGATGCAAACCCGGGGGTTTGTTTGCATATCAATGTTTTGCACAGGGCGGGAGGGAATCTGTCAATTCCCTGAGTACACGGAGAGCTCAGAGTGCGCGATCATCTGCATTTGTGTGTGCCTGCCTGGAAGACTGCCGCTGTCCTGTCTCCACGTGGTATGGTGCAGCGTGACCATCGGGTACCTCACATTGCAGAGAGGTTAGTGGTGTGATTGAGGAGTCTGATTTAAGGAGAGTGAGCTGAATTATTTATGTGCTGTATGCTTTATAGTGGGCAGTTAGAGGAACGGAACAGCTAAATACTCTTTTCAGAGCTTCCAGGAAACAAGAGAGAAAGGGAAGCTTTGCATGAACAGTGCAGAAGTCATGCCAGTCAAGAAGAATTTGAATTAGAATTTTGATGAAAGGGCGCTATTGGGGTGGACAATTGTAAGGTCTGAGGAAAGATGTTTCTTTGTGGTGATTCACCTGTTAAACCTTTCCTGACCTGTAGAATAGCAATTCAAGAGCCAAGTGGCTCAGCTATCACTGTCAGAGAGTAGCCTGAACCCAATTGGGGCGGGGGGGGGGGGGGGGGGGGCAGATGCAGAGAGCCAGAGTGAGAAAAGACACAGTGTGTATGATAGAGAGGGAGAGAGAGAGGGGTGATGTCACCTCTAGCCAGCAGCGAATCAGAGCAAAGGAGGGAGGGGGAATGGGGGAAGGAAGGAGGGAGGCTGTGTTTTCCAGTATCACTGCAGCATCAGCGTAGAACCACGGATGAAATCTGTGTATCGCAGAGGAAGGCAAGACGTGCAGAAGTACAGAGACCGAGAGAAAGAGGAAGGCACAAGGAGTCGCACAGGGAGACGGGGGAACAGGTCAGAGGCTGTCCCCACACCTGTAGAGAGGTGAGACTAATGCATCACTGCACATCTGTCTCTTGCTCTCATTTCAGTGCGTGCGCCTGCACCTGAGGGAGCACACCTTGCTGTAATTTGCCAATAGATGCATGTCGCAGTAGGAGGCAAAGGCTTGGGAGGTTACTATGGAAATGTCATGATGTGGATCATGTCCAGTTAGACATTTTTACAGTGCAATCCATTTAGACATCTTGTGAGCATAGCATAACTCATCTGTTCCAATACTACTGACCCAATTTAATGGAAAATATTATGGATATTTTTCCAGGGTTTCAGGACTGGGAACATGTCTATTGATTTTTATGATTACTGTTTATGATTATTATAATATTATTATAGGTGATAACAGCAATAGTAGCACTCATTATATATTATTTTCTTCTGTTATTTGTGGAAATTACGAAATCATTTTGTAAAAAAAAACTGATGAATAATGGTGAATAATCCTTTTACAGTTTTTTACGATTGCTTTGACTCATTTTGCACAACAGAGTTTCAATGTGCAAAACTCTTAACACAGAATGCTATACTGCTCAGTTTGGGTTCAAAATGTAATATAGCATGCAACATAAACATACCAGTGTCAAATCCGAGAATATTATATGCAAAAGTTTATCACAGCACAACATACAACAGTCATCATGAAATAATGCTGCCAAACACAAAATCCTTCTGATAAAAAAAGAGTTTGAAAGTGTTCTTTGGTCATAACGCAAAATGCTATACTCCTAATCTTGGGCTCAAAATCATATATAGCATGCACAATAGAAACAACTGAACCAAATTAGATTGTATTTCATGCTAAAGTTTATCATAGTGTCAGAACAGTGGATATGTTCATCGTTGAAGTTTAATTATTGGTGCATTTTCAAATACAACGGCCATTATCAAATAATGTGGTCAAACACAAAATTCTTGTTACCAAGAAAGACTATGCAATGGTCATTTCCTCATAAGTACTTGAAATTATGTACAGCAATCATCCCCTGTGATAGACTGCAGTTTTGCGTTTGTGTTTTTATGAAAGACAAACAAAATATTAGATTATTTGAAGTTTAATCATTAAAGAAAAATCATACAGTAATGCAGTACTGTAATCTCAACTGTATTGTACAGCAAAAACAAAAACAACAGTAAAAGCAAAAACAGTTACAGTAACAACAAACTTTACTGTAAAGTAAAAAAAAAACTGCTTTTTCGGTGCTTAAGCAGCATTTTGCCTCTCCGCTGCATTTGGCCACAGAATTTTGTCGACATCGCATCTGATGACAATAGCATCTTGTGTTGCAATGCTATTCACCTCGGCAAGGTTGTTGGAAGTACTGAGACATGACTACAAAGACCTGTTGAATTGATTTAGCCATCTGCATTTGTAGTAATAAGCATTTGAACATTGTTGTAATATTAGGTGGCTGTATTCTGAGAATGGACCATATGATTTAGAGTTTGGCACTTTGAATTAACAGTTTTGCACTTTGTATGTCAGCATAGGATGTGATGTCTTAGAGTAAGAATTCTGCAAGTCAGTTTGGCACTTTGCATTTTGAGTTTTGTACATTGAAATTCTGCTGTGCAAAATGAGTTAAAGCAATCGTAAAAAACTATAATTGGATCAGTGGATGAGTTAAGATATTCAGTGGAAACTAGCTCTGGAGAGATGCTGCTTTGAGCTGAACATGCAACAGGGTATTGTGTGCGTTTTTGTGTGTGTGTGTGTGTGTGTGTGTGTGTGTGAAATTATGTCTATTTAGCCCTGTGTGTTCATTCATTCGGTGCGTTTCTGAATTGTGTAGTAATGTTATACACGTTTGTGTGTTATTTTATCACAATTTGATGTCAATTTGTGCAGTGGTGTGTACATAATGCATGTTATTTTATTTTTGAAATACCATGATGCAATGTGGTTCATGTTTTGTGTATTTGTGTTTGTTTACTGTAATGCTCACATTTTCTTGTAATGAGCATGCACATGAAGGTAGCTGTGATACTTGACTGCTCTCTCTCGCTCTCTTCATGTTGAAGAAGGGGTTAGAGAACCTCACATTTTATTATAAGGTTACAGGTTTGTGTCCAGGGTGGGGCCCTTCTAATGCACCATCAAAGTACTTAAACTGTTCTGTGTCAGCAATTATCCAGCTGAATACATGAGCTCTGTGTGAGTCACCCGGCACACGAGCATCTGCTCAACAAATTAACAATGTGATGGAAATAGTGCCCAATCAGGCCTCTGTGTATGTGTGTATGTCTTTGTGTTTCTTTGTTAGTATGTGTGTGTGCGTGTGAGTGAGTGCGTGAGTGTGTGTGTGTGTGTGTGTGTGTCTTTGTGTGTGTGAGTGTGTTTGTGTGTTTGTGCATATGAGGTGTTGTGTGTGATGAGCATGTTTTTGTATGTGTGTGTGTGTGTGTGTGTGTGTATTTATGCGTGTGTTTGCATGAGTGTAAGCGTGTTTGTCTGTGAGTATGTGTTGTGTGAGTGTGTATGAGTGTGTCAGTGTATGTGTGTATTTGTGTTAGTGTTTTAGTGTGTATTTGTGTGAGAGTATGTGTTATGTAAGAGTGTATTTGTGTAAGAGTTTGTGTTGTGTACGAGTGTGTTAGTGTATGTACTGTATGTATGAGTGTGTATTTGTGTAAGTATGTCTTGTGCCGAGCGTGTATTTGTGTGAGAGTATGTGTTATGTATGAGTGTGTTAGTGTATGTATGAGTGTGTATTTTTGTGAGTATGTCTTGTGCATGAGTGTGTATTTGCGTGAGAGTATGTGTTGTGTGTGAGTGTGTTAGTGTATGTACTGTATGTATGAGTGTGTATTTGTGTGAGTATGTCTTGTGCCGAGTGTGTATTTGTGTGAGAGTATGTGTTGTGTATGAATGTGTTAGTGTATGTATGAGTGTGTATTTGTGTGAGTATGTCTTGTGTATGAGCGTGTATTTGCGTGAGAGCATGTGTTGTGTATGTGTGTATGAATGTGTGTGTGCGCGCTGGGATTTGATTGGTTTATTGATGTTGATTTAAGGTGCTCTCCTGCAGTGTCTGGTTACTCAGCCCACCTCTGTCTGCGTGGAGATCCTCTCATCCTTTCTGCTCCCTTTTTACACCATAACCCCACAGAGGCGGTGTCATTTTCACTGGAAAAATGATCCATCATGGTGTGTGTGTGAGAGAGAGAGAAAGTGAGAGAGGAGAGAGAGAGAGAGAGAGAGGTGCAGTGTCATCTGTTCTGGGCCACAATTGGAGAGGTTTTGCAGAAAGCTACATAACTGCAGGGGAGGGTGAGAGGGATGGAAGGAGAGAGAAAACAAGGGTAAAAAGAGGAGAAACTATTTAAACTTTACAATTTGTTTTGCTTTTTTGCTGTTATTTGAGAATGTGTTCTGTGTGTAGGCCTACTCGTCATGCCAACAGAGTCATTTTGATTTGAATTGATGCGGGCAAGTGTGCGCATACTGCAGTTTGTTTAAGAGGCTAGACCTCACAGTTTCCCACGCTGTTGTTGGGTTTACACAATTGACTGTGTGGTTGGGGAGTTAACACAGTGGACCGTGCTGTTGGTGAGTTAACACAGTGGACCGTGTGGTTGGTGATTTAACACAGTGGACCATGCAGTTGGTGAGTTAACACAATGTACCATGAGGTTCGGTAGTTAACACAGTGTACCATGAGGTTCGGTAGTTAACACAGTGGACCGTGCGGTTGGTGAGTTAACACAGTGGAACGTGAGGTTCGGTAGTTAACACAGTGGACCGTGCGGTTGGTGACTTAACACAGTGTACCATGAGGTTCGGTAGTTAACACAGTGGACCGTGCAGTTGGTGAGTTAACACAGTGGACCGTGTGGTTGGTGAGTTAACACAGTGGAGCGTGAGGTTCGGTTGTTAACACAGTGTACCGTGCGGTTGGTGAGTTAACACAGTGGACCGTGGAGTTTGGTAGTTAACACAGTGGACCATACGGTTTGGTAGTTAACACAGTGGACCGTACGGTTTGGTAGTTAACACAGTGGACCGTGCAGTTTGGTAGTTAACACAGTGGACCGTGCAGTTTGGTAGTTAACACAGTGGACCGTACGGTTTGGTAGTTAACACAGTGGACCGTGCAGTTTGGTAGTTAACACAGTGGACCGTACGGTTTGGTAGTTAACACAGTGGACCGTGCAGTTTGGTAGTTAACACAGTGGACCGTACGGTTTGGTAGTCAACACAGTGGATAGTTCGTTTGGGGAGTTAACAGGAGCTCCAACAGTTGGAGCTTGTGCCTTGGTAGGTCAGAGCAGTCATGTTAGGTTTTGTATGCTCTGAATCAAGGTACTGTGCAAGTAGCTGATCTCAGTACAGCATATTGCTCTGCTGAACCATACTGCTGTACTTACAGCTGATCTGGGTACAGTGCTGTCCACTCCTACAGGAACAGTAATGTGGAACTGTGATTCCCTGAACTCTGTTTCTACTCCACATCACCAGAAGGTTTGACTGAGGTTCAGAGGGGCAGTCTGATCAGCCTCCAATGGGACGTAATCTCAGGGCTCCCTGCTCTATTCCACAGCTCTACTTCAGTGTGTCACTAATGAGTCCTACTGATATTACATTACAAAGTGTCAGTACTGATCTCTCCTTATTTATATCTGAGCTCTGTCAGCACCGTTTGCTCCTTATAGTACAGCGCAGTCTCAGTATTGATTTATCCTATGTAAAACCATAGTGTTTCAATATTGATCTTTCCTTTGGTAAAGTACATTGTCAGTACTGACCTCTTCTTATTTTAAACTGTAGTGTGTCAGCACAGATCTATCCCTATGCAAAACTGTAGTGTGTAGGTACTGACCTCTTCTTATGTAAAATTACTGTCTGTCAGTACGTCTATCTTTATGGTACAGTACAGTGTGTCTGCACTGACCCTGGCTTGTTACGGTACAGGGTGTCAGTACTGTTTGTCAATACAAATTTTTCCTTATGCTATGTCTGCCTGCAGTGTGTCAGTAATGATCAGGCGGCAGTGTGCTATAATGGCCTTGCAACCCAAATACTGCAGGTTCAATTCCCAGGTAGGACATTGCCGTTGTACCCTCGAGCAAGGTACTTAATCTGAATTGCTTCAGTATATATAGATAAATGGATACTACGCAACAATGCTTTTAAAAAAGTTGTGCAAGTCACTCTGGATAAGAGCGTCGGCTAAATGCCAGTAAGGTAATGTAATGATGACTCCTTACAGTACCTCGCAGTGCGCAGTGTCAGTACTGCAGCTCGATGGGCCAGCAGTGGCTGGAACAGGATATGCTCTGTCTCTCTTTGTGTCAGTAATTCTCCCGCATGGTTCTATAGTGCGGACTTGTTGAACTATGAACTCTCTTTTTTTTAATGTCAAAGCCGTCATGGGCTGGAGGTGTGTATGCGTTTTGAAGTAGCCCTGATGGACGAGATTGTCCACTTGGGCAGAGAGGGGAACACAATTAGTGCTGCAGAGGTTGGCTCGCTGACAGCCATAATTAGGGCTGTATTATGCTCTAATTATATCCAACATGACAAGATTATGGCCACAAAACAGCAGAGTTTAGTCTTTCCAGCAAAGCTCTGTTTGAAAGGAGCAGGAAAAGAATGAAGGGAGCTTTGGGCCGGGGGGATGTTTACATTGGAGAACGGCAGCGGCTTTATACGGCGCGGTAATATATGTGCTCTCTGACACGTCGTCGGAGTGCGAGGGAGGGGGAGGTGGAGGAGAGAGGCCTCAAGGTCACCGAGCGGATGGAGAGAGACGGTTGGAGAAGAGAGGGAGGATGGTGAAAGACGGAGGACCGAAGAATTAAACGAGTGAGAATTCACAGCTGTTGTCTTTGAGGACTTGAAAACTGGTGGAGGACCCACTGTTATTGCCTCAGGATATTTTCGATATGTGCAGGAGTTCCTGAAGAAACAGCTGGCTTTACATTGGTTGGTTGAGGGGCATTTGGGGGGTGTGGTCGAATGCAAGAAATGCACTCCAAAGCAGCTTGTACGGTGATGTTATGTTTAGAGCCTGTACATACAAACAGACACATTTTATAGCACTTAATAAGCATCAGTTTTCACATTGTGCTGGTACTTCTTTCCTTGAGCACAGTTTGTCTCAAGTTGCATGAGCCATAGGAAATAGTTCCAACTGAAAAGAGCATGTGCCTGTTATGATTATTTACCATGGCTTTCCAACTGAAAAGAGCATGTGCCTGTTAGGATTATTTACCATGGCTTTCCAACAGAAAAGAGCATGTGCCTGTTGGGATTATTTACCATGCCTTTACAGGAATGGGAAGCAAAAATTGTTCGCTGGCACACTGTCAAACATTTCCAAGCCTGGCTAATTTGATCGAAGTCTCTGTCCTCCTGGGACAAGTTGTAGCATAGCAAATGCAGCCTCCCCCATGATCACTTGCCCCCTAGACAAGGCCAATAGATAAAAAGGGGAGAAGCCCTGCTGTTGTGTGTAAATCTTTCAGCTTGATTGGATAGCGCAGTGTAGACAGACAGGAAGAATGGGAGCGAGAGAGAGGGAGAGACAACAAAGGTCCGGATTCGAACCGCCAGCACTGCGGCTGTCATTGAGCATGTGGACAGCGCTCTATAGGCTACGCCGCCGATCATGTGTTCATATTGCATGCGTTGCCTTGGAAATGTGGCAATGCAAATGCTGGATTTTTAATGCCGGTAAATCCGGTTCAGTATTTGAATCCGAAGAAGGGACAGCAGCCATGGTGAGACAGGAGGAGAGGCGGAGAGATAGAACACATTGCAGAGAAGAATGAAAGAGCGCAATGGAGAGAGAGGATTTAACGTATGAAACAAGGCTAGAGGACTGACAGATCAAAAAAGGAGTGTGAGAGGAGTGTTTACGGGGGGGGGGGGGGGGGGGCTGTTTTAAATTTCCCATCCCGGCTGTGTTTGTACAGGCTCTCTCCCTGTAGCTCACCCCTGTGACGCCATACAAAGGCTCAGCCTGACAGCATTGTAAGTGTGGTTCTCCAGTGCTGCTTAATGAGAATCAGAGGGACGTTTTAGGGGTCTCACATGCTGCTCACACACAGACATGCTCTCGCATAAACACACAGACACACACTCATACAATCTCACACAGAGGAGCACACGCACACAGGTACGCACTTTGACACACACACACAATCCTGCAGATGGGCTCCAAACAGCTCTGACAAATGTACTAATTCCCTTAATTAGACCGGAACAAATAACCTCATTAACACCGTCAATTAGCTTGTGGTAGTAGCCTGAAAGGAGGCGTGAATCACGGAGATAATCACATTAATTAAGACCTCAGCAATGCAGAAAACAAGGCAGCCCTAACAGCAGCAAGCCTTTAAAAACAACCCAAACAATAGCGTGACACACAACACAAAAATATAAGGCAGCAGTCAAAACATCAGTAACCAGAAAGCCTGCATTCACGCCGCAAGACAGAACTGCTTGGCGAAAATATCTCACTGACTCCCTTAACATATTTTCACTAAAAGGTGTAACTTTTGGATTTGGTACGTAGACTGCTTTTTCTTGAGAACAATGTTTAAATCTGAAACATACAAAAAAAAACAAAAAAAACATTAACCATTTTGGGGAAAAGGGATTGTTTTTGTTTTTTTAATGTAAGCTTAAAAAAAGATTAAAACACATTACAAATACAATGAATAATTTTCCAGTTTTTCCTCCGCATTAGCGTTTTTTAAAATTCCCTGAGAGACATTGTGTAACGACCTGATATAAAAAAAAATAAAGATCCGTTGACTGGCTGACTGAAGGTTTTTGAAACGCTGGTGCGCCATGCAGCGGGAGCGGTTCATCCTTTGGAGTGTTTGCTCAGAGTCGGGTGGATTCCAGTCAGACTATCCCCTGCCTGGGGGGAAGCGCACAGCAAGCTCAAACCTTTTATAAACAGAGACCACGGTCATCTGACATTTCATGCCGCAAGATAAAGACACACCCGAGTAAGCGTCGTGTTATTGCACTATAGTGGCCCCCCTGCTCTGCTCCCTGAGGGCCCTGCGGTGCGGTCCTCTGGAATGGTACCTGCACAGCTGGTGTACTGCAGAGCGAGTGGCGACTGACTGGGCACATGCGCTTGTGTGGGACCTCCAGAACTGGAATGGGTCTGCCATCGCAATTGGTTACTCCAAATGGGGTGAAAAGGGCGGGGCTTCATCCATTCTCGCTTTAGTTCTGTTAAAGGAAAACAGTTTATCAAACTGCCAGGGGAGTAAACATCACTCTGAAAGACATTGCATATCTCTGTTAACCATTAAAAATTAAAAATAACAAAATGTCATCACGTTTTACGCAATAATATGATTCCAGAGAGCAAGGGAATTAAGGCTGACGGAGTAATTAACATTGTCTTAAAATGAAGAATTTAGCCTAATCTTTACGGCTAATGTTGTAAAAATGAACTGAGTGTATTTTAGTATTTGTTCATGTGTTTGCATTCTTTTAGTTGATTAATGGACAGGATGTTTAACAAATGTGTGAAAATGAGTAATGACAGTATGCCGGAAAATGCCTTGGCATCACAATGTTGTTTCCTGTCATGCCAATAATGCCCATTTTAAGAGAGATATTTTTGGTGTTTCTGGAAGTGCCAAAGAGAATTTGTGCCCTTGTGCTTTTTATTGGAAAACAAAATTGGCTGGTTTCTCTCTTTCTCTGTTCCTGTAAAATATGTTGATTTACCAGAGCCAGTGACTAACCCGACTGCTTAGTCAGACCAAATGAGTTCGGAAAAAAATGAAGACAAAAACAGAAACACCACTGCGTCAGAGTGCGCGATGATGAAAAACACTACAGTGCACTGTACTGGGCCTGAACAAAGCCTGTCATCACTGCTATATGTGAGACATGGCCTTTAAAGTGTATTCACTGTTCTCTATTGTGCCACTGTGCTCTACTGCCACTACACGTGCTGTGTAGAATTTGTGCTGCAGTTACTGTGTGTGTGTGTGTGTGTGTGTGTGTGTGTGTGTGTATTTGGTTCTGTATCATGTACGACAGAGTGCTGTGTGGGTATGGGTGTTTGCGACTCAGCTCTCATATATTAATTCACAGTGGATTAGCCAATGTAGTTTTTGTGCACATTGGGGCTTTAGGACCCTCACTTCCATGCCATAGTTAACATTTAAAACCTTTATCCATGAACACCCAGAACACGCAGATATTTAACACACAAGTGTGTGTAAGAACGTCTAAAACAGGACGTCATAAATCATCAAAATCGGACAGGAATTTAGTGCAGCGTAAATATGCCATGAATTAAAACAATCATAATATTACTGAGGACATGTGTATACACATGCTTGAGATCTAAAGAAACTGGTCTAATAACTAAAACAGATGTACTGCGTATGGGTATTAATAGGGAAGTAGCTTTGTTGACCTCCATCACTAATGGGGGAAAAAAACCCAGCGGGACTCGTTTGCAGACCCCGGTTTAGAATCCCCTGCTCTAAACGCTCTGGTTTCTCAGCAGCCCCCCGTAGGGAAATAAAGGGCACCCTCCCACAGCTGGATTCCGGCTCGGTACCCCGACACGTTCCACTGACGGGTCCCGGTCTGTACCCCTCCCCCACCCCCCACCTTGCTTTATACCCCTCCGACGCTCACTGGGAGTGCGCTGGGTATGGGGGCTACTCTAATTGCGCCCCTGAATTGATGCCCACTTAGAGATTCGCCGGGGGAAGGCATGTCCGTCATCTGCTGCGGCTGTCATCGCTGGAGATAGCCGAATGCATTTGAATTAATCGCACACCGACTCCATTCATGGTACAATTACTTCAGTGCCTTACAAGTGTCAGGTCGACCTCCCCCCACAACCGCCCCCTTCCTGTCTCCTGCCTCTCTCACACATGCACCTCACCCCTCTCCCAAATGTCTCTCGTCTCGCGCTGATAAAAGGTATAATTATTCTCAGAGAAGCCTGAATAATACACATTTATTATATTCTGTTTATACAATATCACATATTATATCAGGCCTGGTTTCCATTTGTTCCAATGACTTATGCGCTCTGAATCTCCACAGGAGTGCTGGGTGTGTGTGGTTATTTGAACAGATTGAAACGGATAGGTGAGTGTGTGTGTGTGTGTGTGTGTGTGTGTGTGTGTGTGTGTGTGTGTGTGTGTGTGTGTGCGTGTGCATTGTGATTATTTGAACAGATCGAGATGGATCAGTTTGTGTGTGTATGTGATGTCGGCGTGAGTGCACCATGGTTATCTGAACAGACTCACAGCTGATGGATGAGTTTGTGCAGTGTCCCGCAGACCTTTATATTCTCAGGTCTGGGTCAAATATGCCTGACTATTTGAAAATGCCATTTTGGACGTACTTGACATTTCTCCAAATAAAATGTCCCAAATGCACTCTTTGTATACAAAATATTCAAAATACTTTCTTAAGAAACCACTGGGAATCGAACCCACTGCCTTCCTTCCGGTTAAGAGGTGTTTTCCTTAACTGTGCAGTCACTGTTCCACCTCTGTCTGTGTGCCCCCAGCCCCTCTCTCCTTCTCCCTTTCAGCTGAAGTGCTGTTTTAGTGCGTGTTTCGTTTAGGGGTGTAATTGTGCGTGCGCAGGAGAAATTGGCTGTAAAGTAAAGACGCGGCGCACAGCTGCAGTTTAATGACTGAGGGAGAAAGCGGAGGGAGAAAGCGTCGAGCGCAGCCCGAGACTCCGTCTGCTCACGGCTTTCTACTCTGACTCAGATGCGGAGTTCGACCTGGGGCACAGACAGACAGACAGACAGAAGTGTTGTTTTTAAAAGAAAACAGAGAAAGAGAGACAGGATGACGGGGGGCACACAATTAGATGCGGAGAGAGAGAGAAGAGAGAGAGAGTGAGAGAAGAGAACACAGACAGAAGCTGAGAAATGGGAAGCGGTGAATGTCTGAGTTTGGATGGGAGGGGGGGAAACTAGTGGTGTGAAAGAGAGAGAGAGAGAGAAGGGGGATTCAGACTGAGTCCTGAGGCGGAGAGACGGAGAGACAGAAACTGAACCATCAGATAAAACTTGGACAGCACTTAACGAGCATAACGGGGTAAATTTCCGCTTAAATAATTGAATGAATGCAGTGCAGAGCAGTGGGAAGCAGTAGCCCGGGGGCTCGGTGGTGTGGTTATTGACTATGTAACTGTAGACATGAATATTTTGACAATAATGGGAATGAGCCACTTAGAAGAAATGAGGGAGAGACCGTAAGAGGAGACAGATAGAGGAGGTGAGGGGGAAAGGAGGTACAGAGAATGAAACTCGGTGACAAAATCTTTATGGACACGTGCACACATATATGCGCAAAAACAGGCAGTAATTAGTTTGTGAGCTAAAAATGCAGGACGTGGACTTGGTGCATTCTGTCATTTCTTACTCATTTGAAATAATAATATATATTTTTGTCAGTAATGTGAACTTCAGCCCGCCTTTCTGCCTTCCCCATTCCTATTGCTTTCATTCCCTCCTGCAATTGCACAGCCCCCTCCCCCCCCATCTCACACTCAACTACAAACAGACAAAAATCCCTCAGACCATGCAGGCCCTGACTGGGTATCTGCCTCTCCATCTCTCCTCTCCCTATCTGTGAGCTCCAGCTCTGGGTTCCAGTGACGCCTCTCCTCTGTAGTGTGTGGGCGTGTTTGTGTGCATGCATGTGTATATGTGTGTGTGTTTGCGCACATGTGGGTGTGCGTGTGTACCTGGGCACGCGTGTGTGCGCATGCTTATGTGCGTGCGTGTGTGTGTGTGCGTGCGCGCATGTAGGTGTGTGTGTGTGTGTGTGCGCACATGTAGGCGTGAGTGTGTGTGCGTGTGTGTGCGTGCGCGTGCATGTAGGTGTGTGTGTGTGCGAGTCTGTGTGTGCGTCTGTGTGTGTGTGTGTGTGTGTGTGTGCGCGCATGTAGGTGTGAGTGTGTGTGCGCGTGTGTGTGTGTGTGTGTGCGCGCGTGCATGTAGGTGTGTGTGTGTGAGTGTGTGTGCACGTCTGTGTGTGTGTGTGTGTATGCGCGCGCGCGTACATGTGGGTGTGTGTGTGAGTGTGCGCGTCTGTGAGTGTGTGGGATGGGTTTCTCACAGTACTGATATCAGCCGGGAGACCTAGCTGCATGCAGGTGCTTGGCTTCAGGATGAGAGAGAGGAGAGAGGAGGGAAGATTATTCTCTTTGTCTGCTCGCCTCCTCCTCCTCTCCTGGCCTCACTCCTGTTACACTTTCTGCAAAGTGTGCCAATGGCCTGCAGAGACAATAACAAGCTCTTGCATGACGGCTCCTTCGGGAGCGGCCCTTCTCTCGTCCTACACGCGTCCTCGATCTGCGCGCGATGCCTGTCGAACATGTGCGGTCGCGGCTCTGTCTCCCACTCGTGTCTTTACTCTTCCCTCCTGTGCGTGTGTGTGTGTGTGTGTGTGCATGCATGTGTGTGTTTGTGTGTGTGTATATATCTGCGTGTGCGCAAGAGGGAAAGGTCAATGCTGCCATGCTGTCCCTGCTAAAAGACTGGCTGTCATGTCCTATAACCAAAGAGAGACAGAACAGAATGGGACACGGCTGGACTTAGAGAGAGAGAGGAGAGAGAAAAGGGGAGAGAGAGAGAGAGAGAGAGAGAGAGAGAAAGAGAGACAGAGAGAGAGAGAGAGAGAGAGAGAGAGAAAAGCTATAGTAATATGCAAACGGGTAAACATGCTGACATACAGGCACACGTACAGTGTTCTCTTCGTGTCAGATTGAGTAGCGCAGTTATATGTTAATGTCAATGCAGCATTCTTGGCTGTGCCATCGTTGAGCGCTAGCAGCGTTGTGTAATGTGCGTGATGACATCACCATGTGAAGCTGCATCTGGTGGGCTCAGATAGAGTTAGACAGAACAGTAGGAACTCCACTGCACAGACAGATAAGTTAAAACACACAGATAAGTTAAAAATACCACTTATCGCTTTCCAAGCTCATTTAGGATGCAGACGTACATATTAATATAATGACGTTTTTCATATTCATTTTTAAAAAAAATGAAATTTCAGAGTCCGCCCATTCAAAAAGCCTGAAGGGACCCTGGAGGCTGGTATAAGAAGCCAATCCTTCTTTAGGCAGACAGCCAATCAGCAATCGGCTCATTTATATGCAGAAGACACATCCAGACTGAAGCAGACTGAGCTGTACATAGTTATCGTGTTTATAATGATTCAAATTTACACATTTTTATGGTTATTTAATGACTAAAATTATCCAGGGTTCCTTCCCAATTACACAGCCAGGCTACGCAGTACATTCACGGTTCCAGTTCCAAAGTCAGACCCTGAGAATTTGTCTATGCTTCATGACAAACCTGTTCCTGTGGAAAAGAAGATAATGGGATTTATGGGAAGGGCTCATGCTGGATCTGACCTGAGTCTAAACTCCTTGATTACAAAGGCAAATTTGCATCAGCAGCCAGGTCAGCTGAGGCTGTAAAACGCTCTCTTTTTCTGCCTTCCTGAGGTTAATAAAGCTGGCAGCTGTGTTGACCGTGACTTTGTACCATTGTTGCATGACAGAGCTTCCCACTGGCGCTTTCCCCAATTAAAGGATCATCCTTTTAGCCACGTGGTGATGCCACTGAAGTGTGGAGTGGGAGGCCAGGGTTCAAAATGTAAGCTCATCGCCTCCACAAAAATCCACCCCGCTAACATCTAAATATTGGAATTGTTGGGTAAATTAAGTCCCCCAACCACCTATCAACACCTACAATTATGGAAATTATTGGATATTATGCTGTAGCTTCCAAAACCAAAGAAAAAAAATGTTAGTTTGACATAAGTAATCATAAGTTCAGCTGTACCTGCGCTGTTTGTACACTTGCATGTTGGACATTGATTATAAAACTGTTTTGTTATAAATTTCACAATATTCAGATGCACTATTTTCAACCCGTAGCTCACAGAAATACTGCTTCTCCAGATTACAAGAGGAGAGAGAAAGAACAGGGGAAGAGAGAGAGGGCTGGAGATAGAGGAAAGAGAGAGGGGGGAGAAAGAGAGGAGATGGCTAGAGTTTGATGAGCTCACAGCATGGGCCGAGGAGTGTGGGTGTGTGTGTGTGGAGGGGGTGATATAGGTGGAGAAAGAGAGATGCTTGACAGGGATGGAAAAGAAGGGGATGACAGGTGAAGAGAGAGAGAGGGAGGGAGGGGGAGTTGTAGGTGGGCAGGGAGGGAGAGAGGGGGGATGATGGGTGAAGAGAGAGGGAGGGAGAGAGGGGGAGTTGTAGGTGGGCAGGGAGGGAGAGAGGGGGATGATGGGTGAAGAGAGAGGGAGGGAGGGGGAGTTGTAGGTGGGCCGGGAGAGAAAGGGGGATGATGGGTGAAGAGAGAGAAAGGGTGGAAGGGGGTTCTGATGGCAGAAGAAAAGAGATACAGTCAGATGAAGAGGTGAAAGATGAAGAAAGCAGTGTTTGAAAGAAGGAGCGACAGATGAAGACAGAGAGAAGAAGAGGGGAATGGGGGATGGGAGAAATATTGCTGTGTGCTGCTGGAGTCAAGGGGTTGCCATGGTGATTAGGGGGGAAGAAGGGGGAGGGGCGGGGGGGGGGGGTATTGATATCTTACATAAGTATACACTGTAACACACAGGACCAAGCACACAGACACACATCAGCACACCTAGATACACAACATCTACTGACACACACAGAGGCTTATACACACGCACACACACACACACATACACATGCACATATGCACTGATTCTCTCTCTGTCTCTCTCTCTCTCACACACACACAGAACACATACACATTGTTTAGTGTATTAATCCATGCATAGGCTTTGCAGATCATTACTCTCCCATAGGTTCTGCAGAATATTACTCTCCAATTCCTGTTCTCTCCCACTAAAGTCAATTTGAATGCTATTCAAATCCCTCCAAACTGATTTTACTTTTCAGACATTTACCCAGGCCACAGCATTTAACTACAGTGGGGCCCGCTGGGGCTTTCACAGGATAACACCTTGGAGGTATATGCACACCATATACCCATTCCACCTTTTACTAAAGGTTGTCATTCTTGAAAACACAACACAATTATTTCTTTCAATACAAATATTTTCCAATTAGGTAAAAGTAAATTATTGTTGTTTGTGGTAGCACTTTAATCGCAAACCTTTGATGTGAAAAAGAGGTCCCCTTGTTTGTGGACGGCGCTGTTGCTGTTGTTCTGACGTTCACAATAAGAGGAACACCTGTTTAAATCCACCCTCAAATAAAGACAGAGCGACACTGTGTTCATGGTATTTTTCCGTGGTGTTGGGCTTGCTTTGAGAAGAGGGCGCATGAGAGTAATCCGCTCAGACGCATTAGTGACGCTGTGTAAAATCATGGGACGCGGAGTGTGTCTGTGCATCTGAACGTCGCGATCGGTTCAACTGACCCCGTCTGTCAGCGGCTGCTGAGCGAGGTCTTTCATCATGGGGAACACATTGAGCTGAGGTGCTGCTTTTCAATCGGCGAGGGGTGTGTATTCTACGCACGTAAATCCTCTTTAATTTATTTTCGAAAGCATATTGAATGCTAGAAAGGTTAATGTGGACACCAATGTGCAATCAGAGTCGAGATCAATAATCAAATCCAGGTGGACCATAATGGCAAATGTAAATGCGAACCTGAATTTTCATCACATCTCGATCATTTTACCATTGTTGGTATTCTGTTGCGTGCATCTATTTCAGAATAGCCAATCCCGGATCTGTTTTGTTTTATGATACGGTCACCACCATTGGTGAACTTCGAATAAAAAAGTCCATAGGAACCTATTTTAGTGCCTAAAACCTTACTGAATTCACTTCTATCCAGATAACCATAAGTGAAAGACCACGGTCTGCTGGCCTCTATTAATAGACCTGTGATTAAATCAGTCGTTCCCCCTTTATAATCTTATATCACTCCTCCATATGAAAACAGAACCGCTTATTAGTGACAGGATTTCCCATCACAGGCACATGCGATAAATCAGTTTTCATTTGTTTTTCATTTCATTTCTGTGTCAGACAGTCACTCTGAGTCCCTTCAGTAAAGCACCCAGGATTTAGTGTCTAAGGGGACTCTGCTCGTGAACACCCCAGCGCCCAGTATGATTATATTGACTAAGAGCCCATAAATCAGAAGACCTCCGAGCACTTTATGACTGGGGAAGTGGAAATTTGGATAATCACAAACCCATCCATTTGCCCCCTCATTGATTATTTTCATCAAGATTTCCGTCACTATTAAAACATTCATATTCGTACAATAACTTCTGTCTTTGAATATCTTGGTCCCACAGGAATTATTCTGTGCAGCATGAAGCACTGGTATACTATAGCCATACTACAAATCCTTCGTAACCAATCGGTTCCTCAGGGTTCAAAGCAAGCACTGCTAGTTGTAAACTGGGGTCAGGGTCTGGAGTTGTAGATTGGGTCTCGGCGTAAAGTTATGGATGTAGATTAAGTTAGGGTGTGAAGTTATAGGGGTAGATTGGATTTGGGTGTAGTTATGGGTGTAGATTGAGTCTGGGTGTAAAGTTATGGGTGTAGATATGGTTAGGGGGTAGAGTTATGGGTGTAGATTGGGTTAGGGGGTAGAGTTATGGGTGTAGATTGGGTTAGGGGGTAGAGTTATGGGTGTAGATATGGTTAGGGGGTAGAGTTATGGGTGTAGATATGGTTAGGGGGTAGAGTTATGGGTGTAGATATGGTTAGGGGGTAGAGTTATGGGTGTAGATTGGGTTAGGGGGGTAGAGTTATGGGTGTAGATATGGTTAGGGGTAGAGTTATGGTGTAGATATGGTTAGGGGGTAGTAGAGTATGGGTGTAGATATGGTTAGGGGGTAGAGTTATGGTGTAGATTGGGTTTAGGGGGTAGAGTTATGGGTGTAGATATGGTTACGGGGGTAGAGTTATAGGTGTAGATATGGTTAGGGGGTAGAGTTATGGGTGTAGATTGGGTTAGGGGGTAGAGTTATGGGTGTAGATATGGTTAGGGGGTAGAGTTATGGGTGTAGATATGGTTAGGGGGTAGAGTTATGGGTGTAGATTGGGTTAGGGGGTAGAGTTATGGGTGTAGATATGGTTAGGGGGTAGAGTTATGGGTGTAGATTGGGTTAGGGGGGTAGAGTTATGGGTGTAGATATGGGTTAGGGGGTAGAGTTATGGGTGTAGATTGGGTTAGGGGGTAGAGTTATGGGTGTAGATTGGGTTAGGGGTAGAGTTATGGGTGTAGATTGGGTTAGGGGGTAGAGTTATGGGTGTAGATATGGTTAGGGGGTAGAGTTATGGGTGTAGATATGGTTAGGGGGTAGAGTTATGGGTGGTAGATTGGGTTAGGGGGTAGGGTTATGGATGTAGATATGGTTAGGGGGTAGAGTTATGGGTGTAGATTGGGTTAGGGGGTAGAGTTATGGGTGTAGATATGGTTAGGGGGTAGAGTTATGGGTGTAGATATGGTTAGGGGGTAGAGTTATGGGTGTAGATATGGTTAGGGGGGTAGAGTTATGGGTGTAGATATGGTTAGGGGGTAGAGTTAGGGGGTGTAGATATGGTTAGGTGGTAGAGTTATGGGTGTAGATTGGGTTAGGGGGGTAGAGTTATGGTGTAGATATGGTTAGGGGGTAGAGTTATGGGGTTGTAGATATGGTTAGGGGGTAGAGTTATGGGTGTAGATATGGTTAGGGGTAGAGTTATGGGTGTAGATATGGTTAGGGGGTAGAGTTATGGGTGTAGATATGGTTAGGGGTAGGGTTATGGGTGTAGATATGGTTAGGGGGGTAGAGTATGGGTGTAGATTGGGTGTTAGGGGGTAGAGTTTATGGGTGGTGTAGATATGGGTTAGGGGGTTAGAGTTATGGGTGTAGATATGGTTAGGGGGTAGAGTTATGGTGTAGATTGGGTTAGGGGGTAGAGTTATGGGTGTTAGATATGGTTAGGGGGTAGGGTTATGGGTGTAGATATGGTTTGGGGGGTAGAGTTATGGGTGTAGATATGGTTAGGGGGTAGAGTTATGGGTGTTGATATGGTTAGGGGGTAGAGTTATGGGTGTAGATTGGGTTAGGGGGTAGGGTTATGGGTGTAGATATGGTTAGGGGGTAGAGTTATGGGTGTAGATATGGTTAGGGGGTAGAGTTATGGGTGTAGATTGGGTTAGGGGGTAGGGTTATGGGTGTAGATATGGTTAGGGGGTAGGGTTATGGGTGTAGATATGGTTAGGGGGTAGAGTTATGGGTGTAGATTGGGTTAGGGGGTAGGGTTATGGGGTGTAAGATATGGGTTAGGGGGTAGGGTTATGGGTGTAGATATGGTTAGGGGGTAGAGTTATGGGTGTAGATATGGTTAGGGGGTAGAGTTATGGGTGTAGATTGGGTTAGGGGGTAGGGTTATGGGTGTAGATATGGTTAGGGGGTAGAGTTATAGGTGTAGATATGGTTAGAGGGTAGAGTTATGGGTGTAGATTGGGTTAGGGGGTAGGGTTATGGGTGTAGATATGGTTAGGGGGTAGAGTTATGGGTGTAGATATGGTTAGGGGGTAGGGTTATGGGTGTAGATATGGTTAGGGGGTAGGGTTATGGGTTGTAGATATGGTTAGGGGGTAGAGTTATGGGTGTAGATTGGGTAGGGGGTAGGGTTATGGGTGTAGATATGGTTAGGGGGTAGAGTTATGGGTGTAGATATGGTTTAGAGTTATGGGTGTAGATTGGGGTTAGGGGTAGGGTTATGGGGTGTAGATATGGTTAGGGGGTAGGGTTATGGGTGTAGATATGGTTAGGGGGTAGAGTTATGGGTGTAGATATGGTTAGGGGGTAGAGTTATGGGTGTAGATTGGGTTAGGGGGTAGGGTTATGGGTGTAGATATGGTTAGGGGGTAGGGTTATGGGTGTAGATATGGTTAGGGGGGTAGGGTTATGGGTGTAGATATGGTTAGGGGGGTAGAGTTATGGTGTAGAGTTGGGTTAGGGGGTAGGGTTATGGGTGTAGATATGGTTAGGGGGTAGGTTATGGGTGTAGATATGGTTAGGGGGGTAGAGTTATGGGTGTAGATTGGGTTAGGGGTAGAGTTATGGGTGTAGTAGATATGGTTAGGGGGTAGAGTTATGGGTGTAGATATGGTTAGGGGGGTAGAGTTATGGGTGTAGATATGGTTAGGCTGTGCTGAGGTCATTGCTGCCTTTGGGAGAGAGTACATTTAATGATCAGAGCTGCGGTAGGTTTCTTTCCTTACTCCCAGTAAACACACATTACAGTGAAGGCAAGCAATCTTCCTAAATCTCATCCTGACATCCCTCCTCCAGTCCATCTCTCCTGACATCCTCCCATTACTCTCCTCCCTGGTGATCTCATCCCTCTCCACTGGATGTGTCCCTTCTGTCTTCAAATAAGATTGTGTCACCCCCCGCTCAAGAAACACACTCCTGACCCCTATTTCATCCAAAATTACCATCCTGTCTCTCTTCCTGTTTTCTCTAAATCGGTTTAACTCTCTCATTTTCACTCTGAGGCAGACCTCCTTACTGTCAGCAAGGAGCAAAGGTGGCATTTCTCTCCTACATACTAATCCTCCTCTACTTCTCTGCAGCAGTTGACACAGTTGACCACCTCCTGCTGTCTTCCTGACTACCTTTGGGATCTTTGGCACAGCTCATGGCTGGTGTGCTTCATATGTGATAGTTGCTCCTTCCAGGTTTCATGAGGAGGCACAGTTCTAAGACCTTAGGACCTCTCAACAGGTGTCCCTCAGGGTTTGGTCCTTGGTCCTCTCCTCTTCTCTCTGTATACAAAGTCTCTTGTTTCTGTCCCTTCTTCTCATATCCTGTCTCATCGCTGCTACACTGATGACACACAACTTTTTGTCTCCTTTCCCCCTTCTGATACACTGGTCTTGGTCTTGCATTTCAGCTTGCCTACAAGAAATAAAAAAAATAATAAATCTGAAACTGACATGCTGTACTTCCCAGTCAAGCCCCCCCCCCATTTGACCTTTCACCCTGGATGGTACACAGTGTCACTCTCTTCATCTGCTACGATTGGTCCTGTGGTACTGGACAGCAAACTGTTCCACTCCAAGAACATAATAGTGTTATGTTGGGCATGCAGATTCTTCCTGTAGAACACCTGGAGAATCCATCCATTTTTTTTACCTCCTACTCATCCCAGTTAATAGTCCATGCGCTGGTCAATTACATGTCTGGACTACTGCAACTCTCACATCTGTGTCAATCTGAGCAAGATCTGCAGCTCCTCCCATGTATTTCTGAACTAAAGAGAACATTTCAGACATTTTACTGTATTGGATGTAGCTGGGGCTTTTTCAAGCTGGATCCAATGCCATGGAATTTCTATAATAGCCAGAAAATATGCTCTTGTGTTTCTTACGTCCTCTCTACTTCTTTACTACAGATAGTTTCAGTTGTTTTCTCTGGCACTATCATAATGTTTGTGAATATTCATGAAGAGGCGTGGCCAATGGAGCATATGGCCACAGCCACTTATGTTGTCCTTGGCCACGCTCCTTCATGAATATTTGCAATATGTATTTCAATGGACGTAAGACAGAATATTCAATGTTATGAAGTTCACACTCAATTTCAGTGGCTCTCCAGTCAGATGCTTCCCTGACTGTAGAATCACAGAAATTGCGTTAATTCTCCATTCTAATTGGTTAATTAATTGTCGGTCTGCATCCATCTGCTTAAAACCACAGTGCCTCCACAGCTCTAATTCTCCACCAGTGGCAAAGCTAATCTACACAGCCCTGCTGTAGGCCTTCAGCTTAGCTGCCTGCACCAAGATGCAGTTAAATGCATCCAAGCCATCCCTGCTGCAGAAGCTGGAAGTGGCCAGAGCTGATAATGGATGCATTGCGCCTGACCTCACCTCCCTCGAGAGTGCAACTGGGTGTGAATAATGCAGACATGCCAGGTCGGTGCACGCGTGCGCTTCATGTGCTGCGTGGCGCAAACCCCTGTACGTGTGACACATGACAACAGGTTGAAACAGGTCTTCCAGACAATCTGATCGTGGTACTGAATAAAGAACTACCTCCCGCTGTGTCTGAGTTACACTATAATTCTCAGTCTATGGTGTTTTTGTTTGTGGGCATATAACTCAGAAAAGGTTTTATAATGATCTTACTGTCTTATTGCAAATTAGATCTAAGTGATGTCTTGACATTCAGCAGGGTAATATTTTTGTTCACAAGTAGCTTTTCACCCAGTGATGTCACCATCCTTTTTGTCCATCTTCTTTTTGGTAATTTACCTCATACTTTGTTCAATTATCTGTCATCACATTTTTATATTTTGTATATTTCATATTATTTTGATCCACACTCAAATGAAGCCTTTTGTCTTTCATTGTTTTTTTTTCTGTGATGTTTCATCTAATTTCATTTGTAGACCGGAAAGATGTTCTGGAGATAATTCTCTTGCTGTTGTGCAATGGGCATACAAATGAGTGTAAAACATTCAATTCAGAATGATGTGTTAACAATTATTCCTTACAATGCTACCAGCAGAATTTCTTATTTTACCACAGATCTTTTCAGTGTCGTTTTTTCTTTTTCTTGCATGCATATACATACACACAAACAAATGCAGTATACAAGGCTTTGTGAGCTGAATGCATTGACAACATGTGGTTATTGACAAATCAATACAGCCCTATTTGAATTTTAGATTAGTGAGAGAGACAGAGATGGAAAGAGGAGAGATTCCACCAGAATGAGGCAGACGAGAACAAAAGAGAGGGAGGGAGAGTGAGAGCAAGTGAAAGGTCAGATCATAATGGTTTTTCCGCTTAATTTCATGATGTTATGATTGCCCTTATTTGCTCAAGCTGCTTTGCTTTATTTCATGGCAACATGCTTCTCTCTCTCTCTCTAAACACTTATTCACATAGAGGGGGTGTGAGATATCTGTTTTTGTGTGTTTTAAAAAAACAAAAGTTTTTTATAATGTTGTTTGTCAGTTGGAGTGGCGTCGCATGGCCAAAAGAAACAATAGTAACAGTGGTTTAAACCTTGAGACCCCTAAGCCGCTGAACCCCATTAGAGCTTAGACAGGTGTTCCTAATCGGCGAGGTCAGGTACAGCTGATAGAGTTTTAACAAGGGTCAGTGGTCTGGTGATCTCAACTCTGGATTTAAGCCCCCCTGCTGAGGTTGTTGCAGCTAGCCCTCATGGTCTCTCCTTTGGAAACGGTTTACTGTCAGACTTGGGCCCTGGCCGTCTCCTCTGTCTTCTCAGGGATTTATCACTTTCTCTAATTAAATCCTCCAGGCAGCTGGAATATTCTGTGATCGCTAATGACACTAACAAGGTTTCAATGACCCAGTTTTACTGGTACGTATTGCAAAAATCTTTATAAAGCCGATTGCTGGGGCCTGGAGTGGTGCTCAGTTTGTCATGTTGAGTTTTCAGTGCTGAGCTGTGTGTGTGTGTGTGTGTGTGTGTGTGGGAGGGTGGGGTGGGGTGGGGGTGGGGTGGCCGGGGGGGGGGGGGTTGTTCTCTTGCACAAGCAATCTGTGTTTCCAAACATGTTCTTTTGTTGATTGCGTTGACCAGAAGCTTTGTACTTATTTATTTTTGGAGTATGAATATGTTAAAACAAATGATAAATACAGAGTAAAATCACAATGGTTTAAACTCCTGTATTTGTCTCCACAGATTTATAGAGTGCAGTCCCTCCATCTGTTCCTGGGGGTCTGTTAAAGGAAAAGAGTGAAATACTCTCCTCCTCTTCCTTGGTGAGTTCATCCTTTCTGCATTTTTACGGTTAAGGTTAAGAAGCTCAGCTCTCATTCCTGGCGGCAAGCGAGGAATGAGAGAACGGTCACCATCTGATTCATTGATCGGTTGATTGACAACTCAGACCGCTGAGCTGATCAATAGCCCCACCTGACTTTCTAACGTTCTAACAGACAGAGAGATGGAGAGGCCTCTCTCGTAGCCTTGCCTGTGTGGCTACCGGCAGAGTGAGGCTCTGGCGTACCGACATCGAGGCAGTTTCACTAGCGCACAGAGGTCTGACTGGGATATAACATCACGTCTGAGCCGTAGCGTTAGCTGTATCAGGTTCTGTCTGCGCTGTGGGGGAGCCTGCCTCCCCCTTCCCCTGTGTCTCCCTCATTAACCGTTATTATAGAGACTAGCCTTTGATATCCTCTCTTTGTCCCTTTCTCACTCATCCTCTCCATCCCTCCCTTTTTCCTCTGCTCTTAACAAGCCCCTCCTCTCTTCTTTTATTCATCAGTTATTATTGTGTCCGGAGGGGAAACACACATAAATAAATAAATGACTGTGACTGACTGGGAGAGAGTGACTGACTGAAAGTGAGAGCGATAGAATAGAAGGGCGGTGTGAAAGTGTTAGCAGTAAAAAAAAAAGAAGTCCTCTTGACTTTCAATATGTTCGCGTGAGCGTGCGTGCGCATATATGAGTGTGCGCGCGTGTGTTTGCGTGCGTCTGTGGGGGATGCTGAAGAGACCTTGTTGTCATGGAAACAGATTGAGAGAGGGGAGTGGGCTGTTTCCCCCATTCCAGCACCCCCCCCCCCCCCCCCCCCCCCCCCGCAATGACAATCGTTGTATTTCTCAGCTTGTTGTTAGGAATATTAACCCCTGACACTGAGAGAGCGAGAAAGAGAGAGGGGGGGGAGGCTTTTACAGATTAAGAGGGAAAAAAGGGCGAGGGAATGGACGTCCCATCATGCTCTTCTACTCAATCCGAATGCTGTCACTGTCGGCGCTTACAGCAATGCATGTCAATATGGCCGAAACGAGCAGAGAGCCTCTCTGAGCTTAAAGAGTGCAGAGCACTTGCTCTAAGTCAATACAGAGAGGTGATGGGGATGGACTGGTACAAGGCACCAATCAGGCGATGCGTCTGGCTCAAGGCTGCCACAGGACGCTACTGCCCTCTCCTTTCAGGACACGCTGAGGCAACAGTTGGAGGCTCTCTGCGCCATTAGAAACAGATCGTAGGGTTACAGAGAATAACATCATAAGGAAAAGGATTGTTTGATCATGTACTAGTGTGACTGTGATCAGAGTCACACAGGGACCCTGGAAGGTTATGGGTTTGGTGCCCATTTGAGTCTGGGTAAATATTGAACTGGTTACTCATGCAGCCACCCCATAAATATGCACACACACACTCACAGCACCATTTAAACGCACACACAACACGCATCTGCACGCACGTACACATGCAAGCCCACACACACACACACACACACACACACACACGCATGTACACACACACACACACACGCATGTACACACACACACACACACACACACACACACACACACACACACACACACACACACACACACACACACACACGCATGTACACACACACACACACACACACACACACACACACACACACACACACACACACACACACACACACACACACACACACACACACACACACACACACACACACACACACACACACACACACACACACACACACACACATAAAGGGCCAACAAAACAACTCCTGCCCAACAGTGTATTATGAATTTAGGGGAATTTAGGGCAAATTGCACTGTTAGGGGAGAATAGAGGAGGATGATGAATAATTAACCCTTTAGGGGGTTTCTGACAGAGGGCTTCACCCCCCACCCCCTCTCTGTTCTGTCCAGTTCTCTTCATCTCAGACAGACTGACCCTCAGGGAGGAGGGGAAAGGGATAGAAGGGCATGTTCTCATTTATTTCCTGCCCCCCTCCTCTCCATCCCCCTCTTCTACACATCCTGACAGTGGGGGGTATTCAATATTTAAAGAGCAGGGATGTCAAGACAGTCGACAAACACACACACACACACACACACACACACACACACACACACACACACACACACACACACACACACACACACCAGAGGTCTACTATTTCTTTTGTTGTTCTGCATTTCTCCCACATCTGTCTTAAAAGTTTGCCTACATAGAGTGTGCCCATATCCATCGTCAAGCTGTGTGTGTGTGTGTAAGTGTGTGCAGAACTGTGCATACATCTGTGTTGTTGCTGTGTGTGTGTGTGTGTGTGTGTGTGTGTGCAGGTTTAAATGGTACCATATAGATGTGTGCCCATAATGTAATGTGTGTTAGTTAAAATAGATTATAGTTTGATTCTTATACCCTTTTTTCTCTCTTCCCCAACATCTAGTTTCTCTCCTCATGATTAGTACCTGTAGTGTTCAGCTCTGAGCATGCTCAGTACCTGTAGAGTTCAGGTGGAACTGAGCGTGCTCAGTACCTGTAGAGTTCAGGTTGAACTGAACGTGCTCAGTACCTGCAGAGTTTAGGTGGAACTGAGCGTGCTCACTACCTGCACAGTTTAATTTACACTGAGCATGCTAATAGAGAGAGTCCCACAGCTTTTCACCTCACTAATTACATAATTACATTATTATATCAGTACTTTATTCCATAATTTTCTTCCCAGTTGACTTGTGTATCTCCGTTTAGACCATGGTTATGTTCATGGGTACAATGGCAGTGCCCCACTGGGTAACCCTCTCACACATATTCCCACTGTGACAAAATCACTTACCCAACATGCACCACTGACACCCCAACTGTGGGGAACCCATTGGCTCTCCGAACTACTGACCGGTATCCAGACGGACAAAGGAGGGACTGCAAAGGCATTGTGTTACATGGGGGGCGGGATTGGGGACAAGGGGTAGGGAGAGAATGAGGAAGTGAGAATGGGGGAGAGGTAATGAAGTGATTGTGAGACCTGATGTCTCATTAAGACGAGTAGGGGATTACTGACACAGCTGTCACGCCTATTCACAGGAGGCTGTGGTGAGCTGAGGCGTGAGGTGTGGGGGGGGTGGGCTAAGTGATTGGCTGTGCCGGACCCCTTTATACCATACCTCTGTAGAAGCCCTCCTTTGCTGATTTTAACGCCTCTCTCAGTGTCTCTCGGGTGCATTTTCTCTTTTTGATGGAGATGGATGCTGCCACGTGCCTTCACCAATGCAATCAAATCTCAGTAAAACTCCACACGCGGCACGGGGGACCCCACAAAAGAAAGACAGCAAAGGGAGTGAGGCACAATCTCCCTCCCCCCTGTCTCTTTCTCTCTCTCTCTCCATCTTCCACTCCTCCTCCTCCTCCCATCCTTCTCTCTGTCTCCAAGGTCAGAACTCACGCTGATGGCGTTGGCAGCGCAGCGGCACGGTGGCATGACGCCCGAGCGGCAGGCTCGCACGGTTCATCGCGCCCAAAAACTCCTCCCTTTCCCCCCAAATCCACGCGTCCTCCCCACTAATTCCACAATGGCGCCTGCCCGCCTGCCCGTCACGTGGACACAAAGCCTGGCTGGAGCTCTGCTGTTTGTTTGTTCACTCACGCAGAAGCGATCTCAAAACAAAACCAGCGTGAAGTGGGCCAGTTGCTCTCTCGCTCGGAATCCAGGCGCCGCATTGCTGCTGCGGTTACAGTGACGTTCCAATATTGCCGCACCGTTGCCATAATGTTACTTTGGCATTGTGGCAGCATTGCAGCAATTTTCTGGTGAAGTTGCAGTTTTGGGTTTCACAGCTCTTTACATTCATTTCCTTCCTGTACATTTTCCTGTTCATGAATCCATAGCTGTTCATACATCTGCGACTGTTGTGTGCTTGTGTCTGTATGTGCGAGTGTAAATCTCAGTCTGTTCATCTGATCCACTGAACACCTCCATATGAACTCCATTAGACCTGCTGAAAGCAGCCCGCAAACCTGATCTCTATATTTACCACAGAAATGACCAATTCTCTGCTCTCGCTCATTCCGTCTCCCGTGGCTTATTGTTCTGAGCCGGGCTCTAAACCCACTCCCCTCGGTCCCGACCATATGGCCTACTCTAGCCCCTCCCATTTACTTAAGGCTCCACCCACATGTGACATCTGACATGGTGCTTCTCTGTGCCTCTCTCAACCTCCCTCGTTTATGGTCCCTCCCATCCCCCCCTCTCCTATGTCTTTTATCTTTCAGAACGAGGGACGACAGCAGGAGGGCGTGCACCCGAGCAACGGAGAGAGAGAGAGAGAGAGAGAGAGAGAGAGAGAGAGAGAGGCCAGGAGAGAGTGTTAGCAGACAGCTCGCATATACTTCTCTCTTAGAAGAGAGGGATTGAGAGAGGAGATAAAAACATTTACAGAGGTGCGAGAGAGAGAGACAGAGACACACACTCAAGGTCTCTCTCCTCTCCCTTGTGTGTGTGCGCGAAGGTGAACGTGTGCGTGTGTGTGTGTGTGTGTGAGAGAGAGAGAGCAGGTGTGAAGTTAATGGGACAGTGAGTAATGAATTCCATGCAGTGTCAGCGGGATAGCAGTAGGGGGTGCTGTGTCCCTCCTCTTCCTCTCCTCCTTTCTCTACTCCTCCTCTTCCTCTCTCCAGGACCAGGCCAAGCGGTCATCCACTTCCCGCCAAACTGTGAGTATAGCATTTCTATTCATAGTTCAGCAGAGAGGCTGTTGGGTTGAGCATGTACAATATTGCAGTGTGGTATACTGCAATAGGGCTGGTGTAATATAGCTGGGCAGAGTGGTATGCTGTAATATGGCTGGTGTAATATGGCTGGGTAGTGTGGTATACTGCAATAGGGCTGGTGTAATATAGCTGGGCAGAGTGGTATACTGCAATAGGGCTGGTGTAATTTGGCTGGGCAGTGTGGTATACTGTAATATGGCTGGTGTAACACGGCTGGGCAGTGTGGTATACTGTAATATGGCTGGGCAGTGTGGTATACTGTAATATGGCTGATGTAACATGGCTGGGCAGTGTGGTATACTGTAATATGGCTGATGTAACATGGCTGGGCAGTGTGGTATACTGTAATATGGCTGGGCAGTGGTGGTATACTGTAATATGGCTGATGTAATATGGCTGGGCAGTGTGGTATACTGTAATGTGGCTGGGCAATGTGGTATACTGTAATATGGATGGTGTAATATGGCTGGGCAATGTGGTATACTGTAATATGGCTGGGCAGTGTGGTATACTGTAATATGGCTGGGTAGTGTGGTATACTGCAATAGGGCTGGTGTAATATAGCTGGGCAGAGTGGTATGCTGTAATATGGCTGGTGTAACATGGCTGGGCAGTGTGGTATACTGTAATATGGCTGATGTAGCATGGCTGGGCAGTGTGGTATACTGTAATATGGCTGGGCAGTGTGGTATACTGTAATATGGCTGATGTAACATGGCTGGGCAGTGTGGTATACTGTAATATGGCTGATGTAACATGGCTGGGCAGTGTGGTATACTGTAATATGGCTGATGTAACATGGCTGGGCAGTGTGGTATACTGTAATATGGCTGGGCAGTGGTGGTATACTGTAATATGGCTGATGTAATATGGCTGGGCAGTGTGGTATACTGTAATGTGGCTGGGCAATGTGGTATACTGTAATATGGATGGTGTAATATGGCTGGGCAATGTGGTATACTGTAATATGGCTGGGCAGTGTGGTATACTGTAATATGGCTGGGTAGTGTGGTATACTGCAATAGGGCTGGTGTAATATAGCTGGGCAGAGTGGTATGCTGTAATATGGCTGGTGTAACATGGCTGGGCAGTGTGGTATACTGTAATATGGCTGATGTAGCATGGCTGGGCAGTGTGGTATACTGTAATATGGCTGGGCAGTGTGGTATACTGTAATATGGCTGATGTAACATGGCTGGGCAGTGTGGTATACTGTAATATGGCTGATGTAACATGGCTGGGCAGTGTGGTATACTGTAATATGGCTGATGTAACATGGCTGGGCAGTGTGGTATACTGTAATATGGCTGATGTAACATGGCTGGGCAGTGTGGTATACTGTAATATGGCTGATGTAACATGGCTGGGCAGTGTGGTATACTGTAATATGGCTGGGCAGTGTGGTATACTGTAATGTGGCTGGGCAATGTGGTATACTGTAATATGGATGGTGTAATATGGCTGGGCAATGTGGTATACTGTAATATGGCTGGTGTAATATGGCTGGGCAATGTGGTATACTGTAATGTGGCTGGGCAATGTGGTATACTGTAATATGGATGGTGTATTACTGCTGGGCTGTGTGGTTTACTGTAATATGGATGGTGTATTACTGCCGGGCTGTGTGGTTTACTGTAATATGGATGGTGTATTACTGCCGGGCTGTGTGGTTTACTGTAATATGGATGGTGTATTACTGCCGGGCTGTGTGGTTTACTGTAATATGAATGGTGTATTACTGCCGGGCTGTGTGGTTTACTGTAATATGAATGGTGTATTACTGCCGGGCTGTGTGGTTCACTGTAATATGCCTGCATTTCAGGTATTTTCAGGTTGTGTTGCTCTCTGATATTCACTATTTTGCTCTGCTACCTGCACTAACCTGTAATTAAGTTGCAAATTCATTAGGGGTTCCTCTATCTCTATCTAGCACTCTCCCAGTTCTATTCCATTCAATATGCTCTCTATCTCCAATATGCTCTCTATCTCCAATATGCTCTCTATCGCCAATATGGTTTCTAAATCAAATTCAAGATCAAATGAGTTCTATTGGAATGACAAGCACAATGCACAGAAAAACAGATAATAATAATGATAATAAAAATATTAATTTCCATTTAAAATAATACTTAAACCTTGCAGACTTTGTCCTATGGCAGTGCACCATAGATGCCTGCTTTCCACTCTCCTTCAGGCACTGGCATGTTGCCACATATTGTACAGACAGTGATTTTTTGGACCCTCTACCAATACGAGTGATATTTTCACTATAGCTCTAATTTATTTGAATTGACGGAGGGATGTTTTGTAAGTTGGTGTATTTGTCATAATGTGGGAGGAAGCGCCTCTCTTTCTCCACCTCGTCTGTCTCACGGTCTCTCCCCCTTTGGCAGCCGTGACTTTTTATATCAGCCTTTCTCAATGGCTAAGCCATAACCTCTGAGCCTGTCTTTCTACACACACACACACACACACACACACACACACACACACACACACACACACACACACACACACACACGCATGCACGCACACATGCACACGCACCCACACAGACAATCTCTTTCACTCACACACAAACACACACACACTTTCTCTTTCATGCACTCACATACACACAGATACACACACACACACACACACACACACACACTTTCCTTCTCTCATTCACATACACGCAATAATACACACTCTTGTTCTCTCACGTAAAAACATGAAACTCTCCATATAACCCACACACTCATACACACACACACACACATAATTGACAAAGACAGGGGGTCAGGGTTCAGAGGTCACTGTCAGGCCTGCCCGTGTGGGAAGGTGAAGAGGTCAAGGTGTTGCCCGGATTTCAATCTGTGACATTTTCTGTGTCAAAGCCACACAAAGAGGACTGTCAGTCAGTCAAATGCCTTTCTACATGGACACACACACACAAACAAAATGAAGTCCATTTACAGTCTATGGTCTCTTTCATGTAACCATTACTGTATATGTGGACTGCATATTGTTATCATTCAATGCTTTGGTAACACAAGAGAATTATTGTCATCATAATAAAGCTGACTGAATTAAATGGAATGGAACTGGGAGAGAAGCAGTAAAAGGTTTGAGTGGTAATATTATAATATTGAAAATGGAGAACACAAGTGATGATGATCAGCTGGATAAAAAAAATGAGACGGAGGACAGACAGCGTTTTAACTCCTCCTTCAGCACGAACAAAAACACGGCAGAAAGAACAGAACCTGGATTTCCTGAACTGCGATTTTTGTTCCTTGCTTCTTGCTTCTTGCTTGTGTTTCTTGTCGATTAATAATTTTGATAAACAACCTGTTGCGCGCACACAAAAAAATACGAAAATCGTGTAAAGACGTAAAGATGATACGACGTAATATTTGTTTGTGTCATGCAGTGCAATTAACAAAGTGTGTTTAACCCACTAATAGGAGTGTGTAAGAGTGTTTGTCAGTATTTGCGCGTGCGCGCACGCTTCACTAACCGTGCTCTCTTTTGGCTCGCCTGGCTACCTGCGGCCAACAGATGAAATGCCTGACAGTAAGTACTGTCTTCGACTTGTGTTTTCTCCCTCTCTCTTTTCCCATTCTGTCTGTCCCTCACCCTTTTTTGTCATTGCTCATTGGTTTTAACAAGTCTGTTCTTTATTTTCTGTTGGATTTAAATTTATAAAACAATCTCTTTTTATATGTCTGATGAAGGCTATTGCCGAAATGCATTGGTTTTACTCTCTCTGCTTCAGGTGTTGCTGGAGCTTTTTTGCTCACTGCTACTGTTTTCCCCTCCATGCATGTCGATAGCTCAGTGAAGTAGCATCCGAGTCCCTTATATTCATCTCTACCGTTTTACCCTGAGTGTTGCTTCTAATATACACATGCCACAGACCAAAGCTAAAGTGTAGAAGAAACTGCTTTAGTGAGTGTGTGTGTGTGTGTGTGTGTGTGTGTGTGTGTGTGCTTATGGGGCGGGCTTGTGCGTAGGAGAGAGTAACTATATTACCTTTCCATGGTTGAAATATCCAGAGAGCTGACAGAGTCTAACCTCAGTGAGTTCAATAATGGAGAAATGCCCACGCCAAAGGCACAGATTTGATCAGTTGAGAGAACTGGCTTATTATCTCAGACCCTGGGAATACTTTCATTAAACTGGCTCTGTTTTCCACACGCTCCCCTGCCCCACGCACACACTTCTCTTATAGCTTTGCTCGACCCACCCCCGCTTCCCCTCCCTTCGCCTGTTTCCTTCCATTTAAATATTAATCTTTCCCCCGCTGTGCTTCTAAATAAAAAAACAAAAAACAAACAGATCTAATCTATTCAACTCAACAGACACGGCTTTATAGGCAGATATATCGTCAATCTTTCATGGAGGCAGCCATCCCGGAGAGCATGTGGTCTGCAAACACGAAAACAGGGCACCACAACACATGCATGATTGCAGACTCGCAGTTGTCTGATTACTGACGCACGGCCAATGACCAATGACAATCACTAACTCATAACAGCAAGATTACTGACTCATAGTGTATGATTACTGGCATTCATCCCTTCCTCCTTTATCTCTCATCCATGTCTTTCATTTCATGTGTTACTCATGTGTTCATCTCAGGGCACATCTCCCTTTCCTTTCATCCCCAAGTCCTTACTCTCCTCCTCCTCCTATCCCCACGGGGCTCTCCTTAAATGACTCATGGTGCATCTTCCACCCTTAGAATCCATGTAAATCAGTTTAGCGCATGCTGCTGACTCTTAGCGCTCTGAAACACAGCCCGTCCCTGGGGGGGTATTTTCGGAAGTTGGAGTGTTTGTGGTAGAGTGGACAGCACATTAGCAGCCTTTTGTTCTCTCATCTGACCACTCATTCCCTGTGCATGCTGGGTAGTAATGGGTTATTCACGTCCTTATATAGCATGCAGATGAGAGCTATTTTCCACCATTAAGTCCAAGAGAGGGGAAACAATAAACATGACCTCGACTAGCCATCACCTACAAACCAGAGAGTAAAATAACCATTAACAAGTAAGCAGTCTGCCACCTCCTAGAATAAACTCACCTGATTGGCTGTGCCTGGCAGCGGGTTTGACTCCTCCACCTACCACAATTTCGCTCTTACCTATTTAGCTTCACTGAGCTTTGTTACACAGCTGAAGTATTGATCTGTGTTCTGTGTAGTTCTGGTTCAGCTTGACAGAAAAGAGAAATTCCAGTTCTAGTTCTGGTTCTAGTTTTGACACTGGAAAAGTATTACTGGTTTATTTAGTATTAATAGCTCTTGAAGATAAAATAACACAAATAAAAATCCAAAATAAACTGTCTTTGTAAGTGTATAGTCTTACTACGTAAGTGCCTTTATAGTAAGTGTGAGTTAAGTGAGTCAACCATTTGGTATATGTGTCTCCAGCAATCACAATGACATAGGTACTTTCATGCCATATGCAATGTTAACCCCCCTCTAACCCCACGTCCCTGTCACCCTCCACAGTTCTCCAGCCCCCAGTGATCTTACGTCAGCCAGAGTCCACACTGGCCTTCTCCGTGGATGACATCACTCTCACCTGTGAGGCCTCTGGGATTCCAACACCTACGTAAGCTTTTTCTCAAACCAACTCATCCTTCACACAAGACCTGTCCACTCTGTCTCTCTCTCACACAGATCACTCATACATACGAAGGGAGGCAGAGAATGTCTCTTTGGAAATAATTCTATATAGCCCTCCCCTTGCAGGCTTCTAGTTCTCTGCTAACAGCCTGATGGACAAATATATCCTAAGTTGGATAGAACCACCTATATTTGAAGGGGAGGGGGGTTGCTTATCCATTAAGTAGATTATATTTGGATTAATTACTAGAGCAGGGCTACTCAACTCCTAGGGCCACATGTATAAAACTCTGAGTAAAAGAGTGCGTAAAAGAGCGCTCAGGGTGAAAGTTGGAAATCTGCTTAAAAAAAGTTTTGTATTTTCTACCTCTGCCTTTCAGTCACTATGTTGCCATATCACAGTGATGCCAAACATTGCGTAAATAAAGTGTCCAGCATGTGCAGAGGTACGCAGATTCTCACAGCACGTCTTACTTTATACATCTGAATTTCTGCGTGGAAACTGCGTGTCATTTTTCTGCCCAGCACTGCTTATAGATGTGGCCCCTAGTCTCGCAAAGGCCAGAGACTTGCCTCATGCGGTAAAGAGCTGCCCACTTTGACTAGATGGCGCCTTTGACTGACATGCAAGATAACCGACCACAGACTGTCTATGTTCCGTGACGTATTGAGGCGGTACAGAGGGCGGTCGATTCAGAAACAGTGCTACTGTGATTGACAGTGCTGCTAGCCAATGAGTGCTGTCTTTCAGCTTTCTACAGTCCTATGCAAGTTATGCAAGCCTATGCATCAGACGCTGCGTACGAAACGCGTTAGAGCAAGTGCTTCAGAGCGGCTGGGGCTGAGACTACTCAACTCCAGTTCCTGCGGGCCGTAGTGTCTGCAGGTATTTGCTCCAACCATGCACTACACCACCTGATTTTACTAATTATTGTACTTCCTTGGTTCAGGAAGTAAGCTCATTAGTGAAATCAGGTGGTATAGTGCATGGTTGGAGCAAATACCTGCAGACACTGCGGCGCGCAGGAAGTGGAGTTGAGTAGCACTGCACTAGAGGGCAGGCAGTGTTCCAAATCAGAAAATACATTTAGTTTTCTTGAAAAGTCCTGAAAACGTTTTTCCTTAGCCAGTCAGTTTGGATATTACATGCATCCAAAAGAACACATTTTCTGAATCTGTTAACTTGAGCCCTTTAGTTTTTGTTGTGCCTGTTCAGCTACCTAGCTAGACAGCCCGGGTAGCTAACTAACCAGATAGCCTGGTCATCCTGGCAGCCCCGGCTCTAGAACCTAATTGGAAGTGGGGCATGTGATGACCACAGGGGGGCAGCATTCACCGCAGGTCTCACATAGCCAACATTGATATTAGCCTACCCCACAAGCGCAAATTTCACTTCATCTGCGTGTATCGTTAACAGTTATCAAGCCGACACAACAAAGACATCAGCAGTAGTGGCAGATTACAATAACACAATAAACACTGTAGCTATAGCTAACTCACCACTCAGTAGAGCTGAAGGCGACATCTCGGCGCCAAGTTAAACCTTCTCATCACTGCTTCCTTCCATTCATTACGAAATCTTTTCGTCAAGTCTCTCTCGAAAGACAGTTGCACTAAATGTGCTTTTCGTTGGTGCAGCATGCTGAGTCTTTTGTCAGTGAGAACACTTTTTAATGCGGAGGAAGAATTCTCGCACATCGCAGTTGACGCTCCAAATATAAGTGCGTGTTTAAAGGCCATCATCACACTAGGCATAGCCTCCAGCGCGCCGTGGAATGTTTTGAGAACTCGTGAGACTGTCCACGTTTCATCGGATTCGGTCGTCATGTTTGCTCCGAGAAACTGGCGAGCAACCACATATTCAGCTTCAACTATTTCAGTGCTTGATAAAGTCAGGATGGGCTTTACATGTTTGACATTCGCTCTTTGGTTCCAGTGCTTTAAGTGCTTTGATTACACTGCTACGTTCACTGAAACGTTTGCCTTTTTCTCCCCCCCCCCTGATGCTGGCCAACTGTATCTTCTACGAGATAAGCTTGGAGAGCTTTGTTAACGGCCCTTCTTTTGTGGCCTTACTGTATCCCAAGAACACTGTCCCAAAATGGCGACAAACTCACTTTCGGAGCACAGATTTGCAACGCATTCAGATGCGCATTTCACCAATCCCAGCCCAGAAAACAAATCCATCTGTTCTGACTAAAGTGTTTTGTTGGGGGAATCAAGCAATTGCAAAATGGGTGCGTGCAATAATTGCAAAACCATGCGTGCAATAAATTCAAAGCTCGGCTTCGAAATAACCTGAATCAGACCTGCTGCCTCAATTCGTAAATCAGTTCCAAACTCACGATTGCTGTCAATCTCTGACAACAGAGAGCAAATGTCCTTAAATGATTTGAGCACAGCTGTGATGGTAGCTATAGGTGGCCAGTCCACCGCTGTTCAAGCAAGCGCTTAAGCTTTTCCCCTTTATAGTGGACTGCAACAGTGGGCTCTAGGGTCACCGCGGCGCTGCCACCAGGCCCAGTCCGGGCTAGGTGTCCAAACACTGCCTATAGTTTAAGGTGTCCAAGGACTGCAATATTAAATTTAATTACCAATTAAAATAAACTTTTATTGATAGTTTTTATTAATATCCAGTGTTAGACACACAATAAATATTCTGGCTGTATAAATACATTTGCAATTGTAATTTTTTTTTGGAACAGCTAACAGCCTTGGGGGGGCAAAGCCCAGATAGGCAGCATTGGGGCGGCAAAGCCCAGATAGGCAGCATTTGGGGGCAAAGCCCAGATAGGCAGCATTGGGGGGGGCAAAGCCCAGATAGGCAGCATTGGGGGGCAAAGCTCAGATAGGCAGCATTGGGGGAGCAAAGCCCAGATAGGCAGCATTGGGGGGCAAAGCCCAGATAGGCAGCATTGGGGGGGGCAAAGCCCCACTAATTAACCCCCTAACGGCAGGCCTGCATCATGGACAAATTGGTAACAAATTTCCCCATTCAAAAACACCTGAACATAACCTTCTCCTCTCCACTTCACTCTCTGTGACTGTATTCTGTAGTCGCAATGCCTATCCACTGAATATTCCCCTGATTGGATGCATCCAAATAGTTTACGGTGTGGTAATCAAGGGGCAAAACCCAGGCTTTGCTGTTGAAGCTCATTTCCTGGTGTTGTTGCGAGCATTTCTCTCTGGCACCAGTACGGCTGGCTCCAGTAGCCTATAGGTTTTTTTTATAGGCTATAAAATTTTTCCCATGAGAACATGTAGTTGCAATTGGTGCCTTTTCTTTGTCTAATGTCTCCCCATGTGCCGATTTGTTAAGTTCTTGTGTCGTTTGCAGTCCGGGACAGTTTGCGGCACTTCCTAGTTATTGTGTGTCACTAGTATCTCATGTGCTTAGTCAACGAACCGGACCCGGCCCGGACATAATGACCATAAAAGGGTCCCCCTGCTCCCTACTGCACTGTCTCTGGCTCCTTTGTACAACTTGACAGCACTTCCACAGTTTCAAAGCGCTTTTCACAAGTCCATGGAAAGTCGATGGGTGATGTCACAGTCACTTTGTCCATATTTTCTACAGTCTATGGTGGCAATCCAAGAAAAGGTATATTTGTGTCACAGAGGCTCAAGTCTGAATCAGAAGTAAAGTTGGGGTTAGGTAGTGGCAGCAGTGTAGTGTAGTGAGAGCTGGGCTTGTACTGCAGAGGTTGCAGGTTCAAATCCCAGATAGGTCACTGGCATTGTACCGTAGAGCAAGGTCCTTTGTTTCATTAAAATATCCAGATGTATGAATGGATAATGTGAAAATATAATTATCTATGTAAGTTGATCTGGGTGAGGGTAACCTAGGCAAATAATGTAATGATGATTATGGTCCGGAACCAATTTTTCATGGTTAATTAACTTTAATAATATTACATTTACATTCTATAACAGGTCTAATGTGGGAACAATGTCCATAGTGCACTTTTGTACACTAAATAATTTTTACTGTTGTCTATCATACGTAATCAGAGAGCAGGTCTTAACATAAAACAAAGTGTTTGGGTTTAAAATGTATTATATTACAAAAACAAATGAAGCATTAATGCAAACAATTGCATTAACTGAAATGATGAATCTTGTAATGGGTGATCCTCATTTAAATTGGCATGCTTGTCATTCACTGATACTAATCAATAATTAGGGTCATTAGAAATGCTCTCCCCACCTCAAGCCCTGTACAGCATTTCTGTGCTTCCTGCTGTAGTTCCTCCAAACACTGCAGCTTCATTGTATTTTGTATATTTACAATACATATTCTGTATATTTGTGTATTTATAACATAAACGGAGCACATTTATAACACAAACAATCTATGCTTATAAAACATACCCTGTACAGGAGTACTGGCTATGATGAAGGATCTATTTTAATAATCAAAAAAAAAATAGAAGCTATCCAGATGGCGCACCTGCTCACAGATGTTCATGTCTCTGTTTTACAACAAAAAATGATCTCATAATCATCAAAGACTTCAACAGGAAGTAAACATCATTAGCAGGGACATCATTAACCATGACTCTTCCTCTCTTTCGCTCTCCCTCTCTTTCCTCTGACCTGCCTCTCTTCCCCACTCTTTCTCTCTCTCAGATTTCGCTGGGTAAAAGATGGGAGGGCGTTTGACCCCAGCAGTGACCCCCAACTGTCCATGGCGCCAGGTTCTGGAACTTTCTCTGTGACGTCTAGCGATGGCACTATCAGCCAGTACCATGGCAACTACAGCTGCTACGCCTCAAATGATCTTGGCACTGCCGTCTCTAACCAGGTGCAGCTAGTCACAGAAAGTGAGTAACCGTGCTTGATCCACCTCCTGGTTTTATTACATTTCTTTAAAGACCCTGTGCAATCAATGAAAAGCTAACATTTTGAATTGTAATAACCAAAGAAAACACATACTACTGTATTAGCGACAAGCGTTAGTTTGGTTGGTTGGTTTGGGAAACTAATATGGAGTCTTTTAAAATTGCTGTAGCCTTTTGTCCTCAGTACGAGAGTGCAGAAACCCATAGTAATTTTACTGCTTGCCTGAAATGAGTGCTGTAGGAAAGAGCTGAATGTTAGAAATGAGGTTAAATAACCCACCCCTCTTCAAATCCATTACACAAATTAAATGGTTGAAAAACAGCCAAGGCTAATGGTGCTGCTGGAGTGTCGCCTCTTCCGGCTGGCCATCGGAGGTTACCGTGAACTTCACAGACACGCTGACAAGCCATTTTTCTATGATGGGCTGTTTTTTAAAGGAGCACTCTACAAAACAAATGAAATGGTCAAATTTTACAGCGTTTTTAGTCCGGATTATCACACTCAATAATGACAGTGAAAATACGGGTCCCAGAGAGACCAGACTTACTTTGTAAACAATCAATTGTGAAAGAAGGGAAAGGATCGCTGTCCGTAAAAACATGCTAGACCAGCTTGAATGCTCTGTGATAAAAGCTGTTCTCGGCTCCTCACTGACTAGCATGAGGAAGTTAAAGTGTGTGGTCCGTTAGTCCGTATATGATAATTCAATTAAATGTGCACATTATGGCTCAGGAAGTTAAAGAGAGTGTCATCCTTATCTACTAACTCATTTAAATGAGCACATTAGGGGAGTGCACTGCCCAGGAACTGACTATGCATCCTTCCCTTCCCAAACAGGAAACTCTGTTTATGATGATTTACTCATTCAAAAATGTAATTTATTTGTAAACAAAAGGCACACACAAAAGCACTCACCAACACCAACCAACAGACATTACACAAATCAAAACTATGAATAATTTCACACAAATGTCGCTATTCACACAGACTCACATGTACACACACACACATACACACACACAAACTATTAATGATTTAATTAAGAACGCCTCTTTACCTATACCTTTCCCCCCTCTGTTTCCCTGACAACAGTTACCCCAGAAACAGGCAGAATTCATGCAGCCAGTTAGCCACACCAAAGGGATCAATAGGAGGAGCAGAGAGTGTGCGTTGTGGAATCAGTGCTGTTTATACTCCAGTACTGGTCAATTATGATACCACATATCTGTGCGGTGCATTCTCACTTAATCCTGTTATTAGAGTGTATGAATGATTGCCATTGCTTTTGTGTATGTGTGTGTGTGTGTGTGTGTGTGTGTGTATAATAACCATAATACACACAACCTCCCTCTTCCTCAGACACCCCCGTTTTGCAGAAGGAGAAGCACATCAGGAAGAAGGTGTCGGAGGGGGACAGCGTGGTCCTCACCTGCAATCCCCCACACAGCACAGAGCCCCCTCTCATCCACTGGATGGATGACAGTGAGTCTGAAATCTGTGTGCAGACTGTATGCGTGTGTGTGTTTGTGTGAGTATGTATCTCTGTGAGTATATTTGCGTGTGCATGAGTTTGTATGCATGTATGGGTATGTGTGTATATATACGCATCTCTATGTGTGTACTTGTGTGCGTGCGCTCTATGTGTGTTTGTGTGTGTTAACCCTTCCCTCTCTCTCCAGAGCTGACGCATATAGAGCAGAGTGACCGCGTGACCCAGGGCCAGGACGGAAACCTCTACTTCTCCCACGTGATCCTGGACGACAGTCGCAGTGACTACAGCTGCCACGCCCAGTACATCACAGCCCGGACCATTCTGCCCAAAGAGCCCATCACCCTCACCGTCTCCCAGTGTGAGAGCCCCTGCCGCCGCGTCTCTCACCTTCATTTCATTCAATTCCAATTTCTATTGGGAGTTTTCTATCGTGCAATCTTACTTTAATTGCATAGAAGCCATTGTGTGTGTATTTTTTTTTATTTGAATGTATTGACTGCCAGGACAAAGATATCAGATTTCCAGTTCAAGGTAATGTTACTGTGTATTTTCTAGGGCAATGTTCCTTAGAGTAAAGTCATCATCTTTTTTTTTTACATTTACTATCAGGGCCCAGTTCAGGCAGTATTGCTCCAGCAAATCCAAATTTTCCATTCAGTGGGTGACAGCAGGAATGAAGTCACCTGCTGCGACGAGCAGGAATTTCACTTATGTGTGCTGTGTTGTCACAGTATTAGCACACGGATATTACACAGTATATTGGACTCAACTGGCATCCTACCTCACTCCACGCCCCTGTGTGAATTTATTTTAATTGTACCTCATTTCCTCTCAATTTGTAAAGTGATTGACTAGATGGACTCATTGCCGTGCACTCATTGCCGAGACATCCTTCCCTACCCGGCTGACATAGACATAATTACCAATTATCGCAAACCCTGCAGGGTTGCTGGCCACAGTTGGCACTGATGTAAATGGTCTTGGTTCTGCACCAGGACCCATTCATATGCTACAACGGTGCCTTACCAGTACCTTTGCTTGTCAAGTAGCGCAGGTGTGATTGTAACGTGTATTCTAATGTATGTTCCCTCTTCCTCTCGCTCTGTCCCTTGTCAGCTAACACGGTGGTGCGTAACAGGAAGCCGCATATGGTCAGGCCCACTGGCTCCCGCAGCTCTTATTTGGCCCTCAAGGGCCGCACCTTTGAGCTGGAATGCATCCCACAGGGATTGTAAGTGGGACCGCCTGTCCATATGTATGTCTGTCTGTCTGTCTGTCCTTCTCTTAGTCCATGTCCATTGCTACCTCTCACTCAGCCCCTGCCTACACTCACTTCTGATTCAGTTGACGAACTGGATTGCTGTTTAGCCAGTATATGTTTGTCTGTTTACCTGATTTTTAATGTACTGCATATCTGATTGCAAGCTTTTAGACTGAGATCATGTTTCGCCTAGCTGTTCTTTTCAAACCAACCTGACATTCAGCCCAGCATCAGAGTGTCTTGGAACTCTCACACACATATTATGGGATGGTATTTGTCAGCAGAATGTTGGTGAAAGGAGAAAAGATGCACCTTTAGGCATTTATATTCAGACCCAAAAGCAGCGGAATCCAATCAAATTAGGACAAATTCAATCTACTGTTCATCTGATTTCCAGTGTTTAGTCCTTAATCATCAAAGACAATGCACATTCTGACTTCCGCCTTACTGGAGAGCAGACGTGTCTTTCGAATGCTCCTGCTCTATCGCTTTTGCTTTTTATTTTCTGTTTACTTATTACTTTTATCTTCATAATTTTTTTTTCAAAAAACACACAAACGGGCAATAATGAAGCACTGCAAAGATTGCGACAGGCATCTCCAAAGAATTACTGTTCTTGAGACAAAGATTAGAATGCAGGAAGGTGGATCTATGAATGAGCTGCCTTCTCGGAATCTGTCACCCACTAAGCTAACGGCTAGGCTAACAACATGCAAAACTGAGTACCAACACAGGGCTGCTTCCACTACCAAATGCTAATGTTATGCAACTATCTGCTAACGCAACAAGGAGTAACAAAGAGAACTTTGCGCCAGCGAATCGTCTATTTGGGAGGCAAACTTCTTTGAGAGACATGTTGGGGCAGAATCGTTCTTTGAGACCAGCACCCCACTAAAGGACACAAATAGTTTGACTTTTGTCAGAAGAAAAAACAAGACCTCTTTCGGACCGGAAAAGCTTAAACTGAGCAACAGATTCCTACCACTACTATCACAGGCAGACTGCTAATATTAATAATCGCAACGAAGCCCCGCACCACCACTGCTTTTACTACCACTTCTACTCTAGACACACATCAGATTGCAGGTACCCATATGGAAATGTAATATACTGCAGTATATTTTAAATATATTGTGAAGATAATTTTGATATATTTACAATATACTACTGCATATTTTCTTTCCATAGGGGTAATGACATCAAAAGCTACTGTTTTCCAAATAAATCACCTCTTGACATCGCGGAAGAAAACCCTGTCATTATGGCTTCCAATCAAAGCATAAGCAAAATTATTTTGCAGGTAGACGCTAAAGTTACACATAAGCCAGAATCAGTAACTTTGAAAAATAATTTCGAGGCTCTGTTAAAAGCTGTTAGCTCTCTTGATATTAAGATGTACATCTCCGGCCCCCTACCTGCAATAAAAATGAGCTCAGAAAAAATTCTCCAGAACATTTGGATTTCAGCCTGTATTAAATGGAATGTGAACTTTGTTGACAACTCGGACCATTTCTGGAAGCAACACCACCTTTTTAAGAAAAACGGATCTGAGCTGAACAGAGCCGGTGAAAAAATTTTGTTCTTGAACATTCGCCGCGCCCTTAAAGCAGACACAGGAGCCCAGAACATTGTGTCCTCGAGTGCTCAGCCGGTGCTATCTAATGCACCTTTCTCTGCTATCAAAATAAACGCAACACTGTGTCTCTGATAACACAGGCCATGGAATCCGCTGCACCCCCCACAGACCCAAAAAGCAGGCTCGGGACGCCCACACCAACTGCTTTTGAGAAAACATAGACTAAGGCACATCCCACTGACCCAAAAAGCGAAGTTGGGACGCCCACAACAGCTGCCCCTGAGAAAACGGTCCAGCCCCCTTCACCACTCTCTGAAGACAGTGAGGGATCCTCTGTCTTTGGTTCTTTTAATCTTTGCCCCCCTCCCTCCCCTCTGACCTTCATCCTGAGGATGAATCAGCTAGTGTCTGCAGGCATACGACTCCCTTTCTTGCCAGTCCCAGACCCCCCCCCCCCAGAAGGACAGTTCCTTCTCCCACCACAGCCCCCCCTACAGCTGCACCACCCACTCCTAATCTGGTAATAAAGATATGAGTCAGGTCCCTGCTCCTTTAGTGATGCTCCACACATTTGCCCGGACAACAAGCTGGGGCCCTGCCGCATGCACTCTACCGTCCCAGTCATGCTTAGAAACAGAATGATGAAAGCTCATGTATGGAAAGACAAACCATTCCCTGTAAACCCCCCACAGTCCTTTTCAATAGAATCCCTGTTATGACCAATAACAATTTGGAAAAGACTTGATCGCTGTCCAGACCAATTGGAGCAAATTTAGACAATCAAATCGCAGTACCATTGGAAAAACCAATTCCCGAACTAACTCCCTGTCCTAGAAAATTCAGTTTTGCACTTTTTAATGTGAGATCACTTCAACCAGAGACACATTTAGTTAATGACCTGATTGTTGATCATGGGCTTGACTTTATATTTCTAACTGAAACTTGGCTTAGATCGGACGAGGGGTTTGCTGTTATTGAGGCCGCTCCTCCAAATTATAACTTTTCCCAGGCCACAAGGCAAAACAGGAGAGGAGGTGGGTTGGCAAGTATCCATGTGGATTGCCTAAATTGTAAACAAATTTATCTTGGTAATTTCTCTTCATTTGAATACCTTAGTCTGTGGTTTAAATGTTGTACGCCCATCCTTATCGTGATAGTATATCGTCCACCGAAGCAGTGTGCAGCTTTTCTCCCAGAAATTTCAGATCTATTGTCGGTCATTTCAACTGACTATGACAAGGTTCTCCTAGTTTGCGATTTCAACTTACACGTAGATGATATCTCAGACTCTAAGGCTATGCACTTAGAGAGTTAGTTACTTCTATCAAGTTCAGAGAGTTAGTTACTTCTATCAAGTTCAGAGAGTTAGTTACTTCTATCAATCGCCAGCCTGATCTGCATTCTGATCCTGACAATTTGGTGAACAAATTTAACAGCCGTTTGAGAACCACCCTCGACAATGTAGCCCCTCAAAATATTAATAGGGTGACAGTGAAAAGGGACATTCCGTGGAAAACGGAAGAAAGCAAACAACTTAAAAGGAGCTGCCGCATAGCGGAATGTAGATCGAGAAAGGGCAAACTACAAATCCACTATGAGATCCTTAGAGAGCAACTTGCTATTTACAACAGAGCAATGAAGCTGGCCAGACAAGCACATTTCTCTAGACTCATTTCCGAAAACAAGAATAAACCTAACATTCTTTTTTTTTAACAATTGATCGATTAATTAACCCTACGCTAACTGCTGATCCTGAAATCGCGTCCGGTTTCACATCTAGATGTAATGAGTTTGCTACTTTCCTTCAAGAAAAGATATCCAGTATTTGTTCACAAATCTCCCAGGTCAACTTAACTACAGAGTTAGATGATCAATGTAGACAAATTGATGCTGTCATGGATTCATTTGAGTAAATTGACATGCAGGCTTTGGGCTGCATTTTATGTATGAAAGGTGCTATACAAATAAAGTTTATTATTATTATTATTATTATTATATTGTACTTGTCAAGACATCAGATATATGTTTCATGAAAAGATAAGTGTAAACAGGGCATCAGTGTTTATGGGTGTGAGAGTGTGTAAATTGTGCCCATTTTCTCCATCTTTGTCTCCTTCTCTCTCTTGCTCCCTCTACTCCCTTCAAAGAGATGGGGATGAAAGCGACATATTATATCTGTGTGAAGGTGTCGCACTTTGCGCTCTTTGACAGGGATCAGAGCGTCGAGGTGGACTGGGCCCAGTTTTTGGCCCAGGCATTTCCCCGAAAGGCTGCTGGCGGTCCCTATACAAGCTACCCATTGAAAAACGGAAAGCTGACCTCCAGTGGAGGATAGTGCATGGGGCAATAGCTACAAACAGACATGTGGCACACCTGGATCCTAGCGTTGGGGAGGGCTATGCGTTCTGTTTAAAATCAGAAACGCTCGCACGTTTCTTTATTGAGTGTCCAAGGTTAGCGGGGCTATTTGTTAAAGACATGGGTTTTAGGACTGGGGCAGGTTTTTTCCTTTGAATCTTTAATTTTTGGTCCCAGGTACTCCGCATGTCAGAAAAATGCTCAATGTTATGTCTGGAATGGCTTAGCTTGCTATCTGGATTACCCATAGGAAGGGGTTGGGTGGGAGGGATCCACTTTTTTATTCTTCAAATTCTCTTTCTCATCTTTCTCTCTCTGTCTCTCTCTCTTCTTTTCCTGGGATTATATTTTGATTGTAATTTGTATATTTTGTTGAACTGTCACAATAAAGGTGGTTTTAAAATCTTCTACTGCCTTCTCTCTCCCTCTCTCTTTTTCTCTCTCCTCCCAATCTCTTTCTCTCTCTCCCTCTCTCTTTGTCTCTCACTCGCTATTTCTCTCCCTCTCTGTATCCCACCCTTTTTCTCTGCCCCTCCCAATCTCTTTCTTTCTCTCTTTCCCTCTTTCTTTGTCTCTCTCTCTCTTCCCTTCCCTCTTTCTCTCACTCTCTCCTGCCCTCTCACTCACTCTTTCTCTCTCCCTCTCTGTATCACTCCCTCTTTCTCTCTCCAGTCCCACTCCTTCCGTTCAGTGGGTGAGGAAAGATGGAGAGTTGTCTGAGACCCGCACCTCCACGCAGAGCTCCGACAGGCTGCTGCGCTTCAGCAACATCACAGAGGCAGACGGCGGGGAGTACCAGTGTCTGGCCAGAAACGCCCAGGGCACGGCCACACACACGTACACCGTCAGCGTGGAGGGTACGACACACACACACACACGTACACTGTCAGCGTGGAGGGTACGACACACACACACACACACACGTACGTACACCATCAGCGTGGAGGGTACGACACACACACGTACACGGTCAGCGTGGAGGGTACGACACACACACACATATGCGCACCATCAGTATGGAAAGTATGGCATGCTCACAAGCACACATACACAGGCATACACACACACACACACATATATGTGCACCATCACTATGGAAATTATGGCATGCTCACAAGCACACATACACAGGCATACACACACACATACACACACGCCTGCACGCACACACACACTTGACTCTCGCACGTCTGCCCACCAATAGATAATTCCATCTTTTCCCTGGCAGGCTAAAATGATGGTCGCTTATGAATGATGCTGTTTGTTGTGCTCTGTGCATTGTGTGTGTCGTGTAGCGGCTCCGTACTGGACCAAGCGGCCGGAGAGCGAGCTGTACTCGCCCGGAGACACGGTGAAGCTGGAGTGTGAGGCTGAAGGCATCCCCACCCCCACTGTCGCCTGGAGCATGAACGGCAACCTCCTTTCAGGTCATTGATGAGCTACTCTTTCCTCTGTATGGGGTTACAACAGCTGAGAGGATATTTGGCAGAGCCTCTCGATTGTGAGCAACTAAGGCACAGTCATTAGCATACTGTCACACCACAATTTCTCCCGAGGTCAGCTTTGTGATTGCCCAAAGTCTTTTAATGTTGAAGGTGTAGCCATCCAGGCAGAAATCAACGGTGAATCCTGCCTGCTTCTCTACCCCCTGTGTAACAGTGTAGTAACAGAACAGGAAGCTATTGAAGAAGGCTGGTGCCAGCACGCAGCCTTGTCTGACTCCAGTCTGGACACTAAAAAGCTCAGAGCTCTGTCCCCCCACTACCACCCGGGCCATTATTCCAGAGTGAAACTGTTGGAGAATGTTGAGCTGGGCATGTAAACTCACGGTTGTATTGCTGCTCTGTTCCGTAGCAGTGTGTAAACTTTCAGTTGTATATTGCGGTTTTGTTCCGTAGCAGTGTGTAAAGCGGCGGTTGTATTGCGGTTGTGTTCCTGCAGATGTTGACCCAGACCCCAGGCGCAGTGTGCAGGGCGGGACTCTGATTCTGATGGATGTAAAACTCAGTGACACTGCAGTGTTCCAGTGCGAGGCCTCCAACAGCCACGACACCATCCTGGTCAATGTCTACGTCTACATCCTCAGTAAGGATGCTCATATCACAATATATCCTTCACAATATAACATTCAGACTTGTCACAATACATTTTTAAAGATATGTCATATTCCAATATATCCTTAAAACCTTAGCCCTAACATCAGCTGTGTTATTACAATGAAAAACATTACAATAAAAAAAGTTTTCCTATACTTGAATTTCAAAATTGGTGCATGTCTCCAGACGCATGAAAATGTTTTTTTAGGTTAACTAGTGGTGAGATTGAAGTAGATGTGTGCAGCAGTATGAAGTGAGATATTGTGCGTGGGCCTGTTTTATTGGATCTCTCCCCGGTGTGACATTAAAATTTAAATTAAAAAGTGATTTATTACTCTCCTGTAGAGAGCTCCGTCCCTCTCGTACTGTAACTTCACTAGATGCTCGTACTTTTAGTCTTCACTGTGACTGTTTGCAATGGCGCTTTACTTTCCGCGTAGAGCGGATCAGAGACGGTTTCTCCTCTGTCCATTTGCAGAGGTTCCCCCACAGATTCTGACGGAGGACAGACAGACATACAGAGTGACGGAAGGACAGACTGCTTTGCTGGACTGCAAAACATTTGGCTCCCCCAGACCCACGCTGAAATGGTGAGGAAAAGTGAGAGTGAATGAAAGAGAGACTGGAAGAAGGAAGAAAATATAACTAGTATATAATTCGTTCTTATTTACGCTTCATATTCGTTTAATTTTCTAGTTAAAAAAGCATTTGAAAGCGAATTAAGGGAAATAGATGTGCCAAGAAAATGACAAAAGCTATTCATAAATGCTTAGTATTTCCAACAAGATTTGCCTGGGCTTTATACATAGATAAGGACCAGGTTTCCTTTAAGACAGGGATCTCAAACTCCAGTCCTGGAGGGCCGCTGTGTCTGCTGGTTTTTGTGATTTCCTTTCAATCAGCAGCCAATTTAGGCCTTGGAAACAAGGTGTGCAGACTCTTTAGCCAATCAATGACTTAAATTAAACACTTAAGTGCAGGAACACATCGAAAACCAGCAGACACAGTGGCCCTCCAGGATTTGAGTTTGAGATCCCTGCTTTAAGACAAGCCAGGTAGACTATGCACAAGCCAGCTAGACTATGCACAAGTCAGCTAGACTATGCACAAGCCAGCTAGACTATGCACAAGCCAGCTAGACTATGCACAAGCCAGCTAGACTATGCACAAGTCAGCTAGACTATGCACAAGTCAGCTAGACTATGCACAAGCCAGCTAGACTAAGCCAGCTAGACTATGCACAAGTAAAAGCCATCTTGGTGCGATTAAATGTTCAAGGTGGTTGAGTTGTGGTTCTGACCGTGTGCATGTCCAGGGTGGTCACGCTGTGGCTCTGACCGCGTGACCACATGGATGTTCAGGGCTGTTACATTGTGATTGTGGCCGCACGTGCGGATGTTCAGGGCGGTCGATGTCATGGTTCTGACCGCGTGACCGTGTGGATATTCAGGGACGGCGAGCACTCCACCATAATGTCTGACCCCAGAGTGTCTCAACTCAACACTGGAGCCCTGCAGATCAGTAATGTGTCCCACGATGACTCCAGCTCCTTCACCTGCACCATCCACGACACCGCCCTCTCCATCACCGCCTTGCTGGAAGTGCTGAGTATGATGCAGTCCCTCTGCCTGCCGCTCTCCCTCTTTCTCCCTGCCGCTCTCCCTCTTTCTCCCTGCCGCTCTCCCTCTTTCTCCCTGCCGCTCTCCCTCTTTTTTCCCTGCCGCTTCCTTGCCCCGCCTCCCCTCCCTCGCTCTATCGCTCTCTCTGCCTGCCGCTCTCCCTCTTTCTCTCTGCTGCTCTCCCTCTCTCTGCCTGCCGCTCTCCCTCTTTCTCCCTGCAGCTTCCTTGCCCCGCCTCCCCTCCCTCGCTCAGTCCAGTTCAGTTTTGTTCATTGTTGATTATTTGGAAGCACAAACCAGAGCAGCATTGGCAAAGGATTATCGCACAATGTACAGATTTTACTACAAGTGCAACGAGTATAGGATGTGATCATGCATACGCGCAGATTAATCTTAACACAACCTAAAAATGTATATAAGGGAGAGGAGTGTGGTGCAGTCCATCGGGCGGCCAACGCTTGAGCCATATGAATCCCCTGTGCCGACGGGGGTTTGATTCCCTTCCATGGCAAAGATACCTTCTTTATCTGTTACCCCCCTCTGCTTTCCCCAAGTTTGAACAAAAAACGTATTTAAGCAACAATTGTAAAGCTCTTATGCACTGCATGGCCAAAAGTATATGGACACCTGCTCATCCAACATCTCATTCCAAAATCATGGGCATTAATATGGAGTTGGTCCCCATTTGCGGCTATTACAGCCTCCACTCTCCGGGGAAGGTTTTCCACTAGATGTTGAAACATTGCTGAACCATGAAAAACAGCCCCAGACAAAGAGGTGTCCACACACTTTTGGCTACATAGTGTACATGCTAATGCATTAGAAGGCACTGGAGAGACCGACATAAAATCCTTCCCTTCATCTGCTGAACTCTAATCATGTGACACCCTCTCCTCATCCCTTGCCCACTCAGATAGGACGGTGATTGTGACCCCACCCCAGGCCCTTCGTGTCCAGAGTGGGCATGAGGCTGTCTTAAGCTGCCACGCCCAGGTGGACCCCAAGCTAGACCCTCCGCAGTTTCAGTGGAGAATGGAGGGACAGAAGCTCTTTGCTTCCTCCAATGGAAAAAAGTAAGGACCCCACAACACACGTACAGTGCTCATAAAACACTAATGGCAAGACAATGCTCACGTAATACTTGCACATGCTATTTGTTCACACCATGCCCATACAGCTTGCCAGGGCATGCAGTAGAGGCAGGGACCCTTGATGCTATTCAAGCCCACGCTTGATGAAGTACTGATAGTCTCTAGATGAGCTGAATGATCTGTTCTCATCGTTACATACAGTACTGTGCAAAAGTCTTAGGCACATGGGAAAAAAATAAATAAAATTAAGGTGCTTTCAAAAATAATGAAATTAAGTTTCTAAATATCAAACAATTGACTATAAAGAGCAGTAAACAGTAAAAAAAAAAAAACCTAAATAAAATCAATATTTGGTGTGACCACCCTTTTTTTTGGAAAATGAATGTTTGGAAATCTAAAATTTGCTATTTTTTATTGACACACTAATGCAGAAGACAAGACAAGAAAAAAATCATATAAAGAATCTACGGTGCCTAAGACTTTTGCACAGTACTGTATTTCTGTGCCCTTATGCTCATACAACGCTCACAAAATGCTCACATAACGCATACTCAAATCTCACATGGAGCTTTCTAATGATTGTTTTTTTAATATTCATATTGATGACTAAAATAATAATTTTTGATGCATGGATTCTTCCTCTTCGTTTCGGCATTTTTCCCTGTATGAGGGTGCGTCAATAAGAATAATAATAATATTAATAATAATAATGATGGTGATGATGATGATGATGATGATGATGTGTTTCAGGTACACATTTAAAGATCATACCCTCATAGTGAGCAATGTTCAGCCGGACGATGCAGGCGAGTACACCTGTGAGGTCATCACAGCTCTGGACAAGGCTGAGGCCATTGGCTCCATCACTGTCGTTGGTATGACAACTGCACAAATGCAGTGATACAGAGCTGCACAACTGCGGAAATGCATAACCACACAACTATACTACTACAGAACTGCAGAACTATTCAACTGCAGAAGTGCATAAGCGCACAACTATACTACTACACAAGAGCATAACTATTCAACTGCACAACTGCTAAAATACAGAACTGCACAACTGCAGAAATGCATAATCACATAACTATATGTTGGTCAGTGTGTCTGAGTTGTGAACTGTGGTTGAACCATGCGATGAATTTAATGTTTTCTGCGGTAAGAAAATAACCATATGAGAGCCGTCTACATGGGAAGCGGATATACTTATAACACACCAGGGCAACGTAGCTTTTATAAAACAAATTGTGACATCATGCAACCATCTTGGCGCTATTTGACATACTCTTGTTCACCCCCCCACCCACCCACCTTTCCAAGCCCGACCGGAACCCCCTTCGCTCCCAGACCTCCTGGAACAGCGCAACCGCAGTGTGTTTCTCAGCTGGATCCCTGGAGAAGACAACCACAGCCCCATACTTGGTACGGCCCGCCCAGTGCCAGCCTCTCTCTCATAAATCCCACACTGAATCAATCACAAGGCTGTTACGTTTCAAAAATCATTAAATCACAACAGGCCTGACGCTGCCTCGCTGGCTCACTGCGGTGTTTCAACGACAAATATTTACAGTCCACCAGTTTAATAAACCACATACGCTCATTCCAAGCTGTTGTTTCAACTGTGTTTTTTCAACTGCTACTTCTAAGTGACATTTTCTGCTTTGATGACTTTACCACAGAATCTTGCTAGAAGGGACGGTGGACAGACTAACCACTGTAAATCAGGTCCTTTCTTTCTCACGGTGTCTATGTTTGTAGTATTACTGCAATACCATTCCTTAGTCAGTATACTCAAAAACGTGTTTACATAAGGAGTCTGCAGTCCTGGGGGGTATACTACGAAGGAAGCTTAACATAGCCAGGGTTTCTTCGCGTTAGCTGGCTTCAGAAAGCCTCACCACCGCAATCTGTCTTAACCGGTATTATGAACCTGGTTATCAACTTGCTAAGTGAACACGGGCTTTATTAATCAAGCTCTGTGCGTGTTCCCATAAAATGGCCGGTGTCTGCAACAACGAGCCTATAGCGGTGCAGCATGCACTGTACTAGAGCAGCGTATTTCTCTCCTGTGAAAAAAAGACTGATAGGACAGATATAATGGATGGATAAGAAGAACATGAAACAATCATAATCATAAGTTGTAGGTTAAATTTGTTAGTTACTACCTTATTCACCTTACCACTTATAACAAATAAATCTACACTCTCAGTATATTGTCATACAGTTCATTTGTAATGTGACAACTGTACTACTACATTCTAGAGCTCCTAACCTTTAAACTTGATACAGCATGTTTAAAATCTTGCTGAAGCAATCACACCAACGTTTATTCATAAAAAATAGTCTCTCAAGCATTTTCCGGAACTCAGATCTTTTGCGGAACTCAATAATCTCGCCCTGCGAAGAGGTTCCCTCAGTATCCGCACATATCCCTACGGGATCCTTTGGAATGTAGACGTCTTTTTCCAAAGCCAAGGAGTTGATTGGTCAAAGGGCGGTACTTTTATATGTTTCAATTTGATAGCCTGAACATAACCTGCCCCGGAGCAGGTTAGCCGTGCAGAGTAAGTTGCCATATACCCCGATTAAAAGTCAGTCGGCTTCGCTTTACAGAAAACCCAGGGTTGAAGTTTAATTTAGCTCACTATACCCTTAATCCCACGTAGTACACCCCTCTGGTGCTAGAGAGCTGTAGCCTCTGATGGTCTATATTGTTACTTAGCACTTAATTGATTCATTAAAGCAGTTGATCATACAGTTGCTGTAACTCACCTCACCTAGTTTCTTGATTCTTGATTCTAAATTGAAGACCTGGGTGCTATGTCGCTTTGGATTAAAGCGTCTGCTAAATTAATGTAATGTAATGTAAAACTACTAAAGTCACATTTTTAGACAATTCAAGTTGAGCATAGAAACATGTTGTATTTTTTTATACAAGTCCACCCTATAAATATTGTTAATAGAAAAGGTGCTCTTTTCTCCACTATGGAAACAACAGGTTATGGCTGATTTCATGGGTCAATGATATTTTCGGTTTTGATTTTCTCAAAATAGACATTTTGTGACTTCAGTACTTTTAGCACCAGGGTCTTCAATTGGTTCCTGATTTTAAGATGAAAACAAAAAACCAGCAGAATCTGTGACTCTTCAAGACCAGGGCTGCAAAACCCTTCTATAGTGCAAACTGCATTATATACGTGTACTACACACTACTTAGTACACATGCACCTGGATGGCTGCTCCAACGCCTGTTCCCCAGGTGTCCTGTCTCTCAGCTCTGGGGCCTGTATCACAAAGCAGGATTACTGAGTTAGCTGGATAACTTTCCGAGTAAAACCCGGAACTCGCCCAAATCTGGAACATAGACTACAGTAAAAAGAACCATTCCGGGTTTTACTCAGTGCAGTTATCCAGCTAATTCAGTAATCCTGCTTTGTGAAACAGTCCCTTGGTGTTCAGCACATAGAGCTTAGGAACTGGAGAGGGTGGGAGGGGCCAGGCAGTGAAGCACCTGGAAGTATGCTGAGTGCAAAGAGGTTTCTACCCATTGAATTCAATGGAGAAAACCAAGCTGATTTGACAATCGAAGAAAGCGTAATCGGTCTATTTTTCGTGATCATAAATTTTATTATGTGTAGCAGTTTGTGAAACTGGTCCAGAAGTTTTGGTAAAATATTTATTAAAATTTGCCTAGAAAATTTAACATTTTCACAATCTGCTTTTCAAATGAAACGTAATGATCTTTAAACCAGTTTAAAAATATCATAGGGGAAGTTTAACTTCGCCTTTAAAGGTCTGATATTCCCCGTTCATTTTAATGGGAGCTACAATGTTTTACACTCAACATGCGCAGTACAGGCTTACTTCCGAGTGCTTCACAGGTTAGGATGGCTGAGGGCGTTCTTTCCTGTCTAGTTATATATGCATGACTATGCTTCAGCATTGTGATAAATCTCTCTGTATCTCCCTCTCTCTCCCTTACTCCCACAGAGTTTGTGGTGGAGTTAGAGGAGCAGAGATTTGGGGCTGGGAAGTGGGAGAAGGCGATACAGGTCCCGAGGGATGTAGAGGAGACTGAGGTCACATTGCGGCCCTTTGGCACCTACCGCTTCCGGGTCATTGCTGTCAATGATGTGGGGAGGAGCAACCCCAGTGACGTCTCTGACGTACATACCACGCCCCCTGCTGGTGAGAACTGAAAAAGTGTCAGCGCCAGTGTCTGTGCCACATTTCACTGCCATACACTGACAATGCAAACATGTGTATCAGTTTATACAGTTGAAGTCGGAAGTTTATATACACTTAGGTTGAAGTCATTAAAACTAATTTTTAACCACTCCACAGATTTCATGTTAGCAAACTGTAGTGTTGGCAAGCCAGTTAGGACATCTACTTTGGGCATGACATAAGTCATTTTCCAACAATTGTTTATAGACAGATTATTTCACTTTTAATTCACTATATCACAATTCCAGTGGGTCAGAAGTTTACATACACTAAGTTGACTGTGCCTTTAAATGTTTTATATTTGGTCGCATATCCTTTGCATGCCATGACTTCCTGATGTCTGTGACCCAACAACATCAAAAGACTCTTGATATCTTATTTTCTGGTACTCAGTGGCGATTTTAGCATGACATTTCTGGAGGGGCAGTTTTGTATGACGTCACCATAAAAAAAAAATAAAGATTAGCCAATTAGTCTACGGTAGGCCTATGCTATGGGCTGCGCTGTAGACCTAAGTGCCAGTGAGCAGAAATATTTCAAAACTGAATACAATGTATCACTTCAGCACAACACAGAACCCTACATTGAGGTTGCCTATACTGCAACAAAGTAATAGGATGAGACAGACACGTTTCTTCAATAACTTGCATGCTTTATCAAAACCGTAAATACAAGCATATGACACGTTCTGAACTTGTAGGAAAGTGAAAACAAGTTTGATCAAGTTTATCCAGAACTAATGCAATTATAGCCTAGCTAAAATACAAAAAACACAAAGCATGCCAACGGCATATTATAATAACGAGAATTATCAGGTAAATGTCAAATAAATATGCAAACATTTCATACAAACATTTGGTATTGCTTTAGCTGTTTTAAGACATGCCTTAACATAGCTAAAGTGAATGATACCAAGTAATTAGCCTAAGCTTTTTAAAATGCCGCTTAGCCTACTGACGGCATGTAGACTATGATTCATCGTAAAAATAAATAAATCGTTCATCAAACTTGAACTTAAAGAAACTTCAAAAAGGTAAAACATAGGTATCAACCTCTGGAGAGAGCTGCCCTTATTTTCACACCTGCAAAACTGTATAAATTCACCAAAAACCGTATAGAACATTATCTATTAAAATCAATAGCCACCACAGTTATTTGTCTGATTCAAGTTTATTTAATATATTCCTGTATTTAGCTTTTCACATAATAATGAGTGTGTAACAAATTCAGCAAGGTGGTCATTTTAAAATGGTTAAACAGTCACTGAGACACCCCACCTTGGACCCCAAACACTTACAACCCAGTGCAGAAGAGATACATGGGTCTACCACAATTTCCTAAATTATGCAGTCCTGTTGCATGAGCTTGTGGCACTTTTAATGCAGTTTTGCTATCTTACTAGCTAGCCTACATAACTTTTTTAGCCTAATTAGGCTACGTTAGCATTAATGTACATACTGTATGTTTATAATTTTCTAGTAACAATTAACGGTGTTAAAGACTAGTTAGCCATGAATTGATTTACAATGAAACTTGTAGTAAACTAGCTAAATTGAGGCCACCACATTAAATTGCAACGGAACATTATCTAATTTCGGTCAAAATTGCATAAACATGAACATTACAGTCATAACCATTTTGGCTAACTGTTCGCTAGGTTAACTAACGTTAGATAGCTAGTTGTTAGGTAGTCTATCTTGTGGGCTACTGGCTACAACGTCTTCGTGGTTCGTTGTCATAAAGCGTAACTTACAGTCCTGTAACTTACAGTCCTGCGCTACTTGCTTTTCCCACAGCCTCAGAAATCGAGAAAATATCGGAGAGAGGTAGAAAGAAAATGTGATTGCAGCGACTAAATTAATTATGTTGGAAAACGTTTAAAAAAAATGTGTTAGACTAGATTTCCCGTATCATAACCTTATACGCCTGTATACCTTCGAAAAGGTGAAAAAACCGTATTTTATATGGGCAAACTTGACACCTATGACAAAATAAAATCAAACTAATGGAAAACTTTAGCTGGCTAGCATTAGCGATACACATACACTGAATTGGCTTTGTTTATGTTTATTTCTTGGTCACGTCTGCCCACGTTAACGACGTTAACTTAACGTTTATTATTTTTTCGCCACCTGTGGCTAGGCAGAATTAGTAGGGGCAGAAATGTTTCTGCCCCTCTGCCCAACATAATTTGCGGCAGGTTTTCCCTGCTTACGCAGATCACGCTCATGTTGTTTCCCTAGCAAGAGTGCTGCCCCACAGCAGAAACATAGGACAGGGAGCGCAGACCGCAGCATGAGCACACACATACACACAAAGGAAACTACTGAAAAACAGCACTATAAGGAGTGTGAGTCAAGTTTATTATATTTATACACGCCAATCTCACGATTGAATCACTGTTTTGTATTAAATATAAAATACATTTTGCCCACCTACCCCTAATGTAAAAACGCCACTGTCAACTTAGTGTATGTAAACTTCTGACCCACTGGAATTGTGATATAGTGAATTAAAAGTGAAATAATCTGTCTGTGAACAATTGTTGGAAAAATTACGTGTGTCATGCACAAAGTAGATGTCCTAACTGACTTGCCAACACTATAGTTTGCTAACATGAAATCTGTGGAGTGGTTAAAAATAGGTTTTAATGACTTCAACCTAAGTGTATGTAAACTTCCGACTTCAACTGTATGTCAGTAAATGTGCCAGGATAAATATGAGTCAATATGTGTTAGTCTGTATACCAGTGAAGGTGTCAATAAATGTCTGTCAGTTTGTATGTCAGTGTATGTGTCAGCGCGTATGACAGTAAATGTGACAGTGAATGTGTGTCAGTGCAATGGACATACACATCTCTTCCCTCTGCAGCTCCAGAGAGTAACCCTAAGGGAGTGCGGAGCGAGTCGACTGAATCTGATGTACTGGTGATCACATGGGAGGTGAGATACGTCGCAAACATTCAATGAACCTGTCGAGTGAGCTATCACATGCTGTCAATCACTGGCTCCTATGTCTCTAAAGCCATTGTTCTGCACTGAAAGAACTATATATTTTTGAAAAAATCACTGATTGTCACATGAAGGCTGTACTCAATCCTTATGAAGTTCCTGAAGCATCCCATCTTTAGCACATAACTCTCTTGTATCTGATTCTCTCTCATTCTGCTAGTTTACGCATCACTTAATTGGTAAATCGAAGGTTTTGTAACGGTTTCTTCAGTATGCTTAATATTTTTATTTTGTTTTAAGCACATTGTGTAGTAAGTTTTTTATGAAATGTGCTCTATAAATAAAGTTTGACTTGAATTGACTATTGCAGTTGATTACAATTTACTCACCTCATCTGGCTTCTTGAAACCGAACTGGCTGCTTGAGACCCTGTGGCTCTCCAGGTCCAAAGTTGCAGACCCCTGCTCTAATTCTTAAAAAAAGAAAATACCACCCTTCTTCAGCAACCCCACTGCCTTCAATGGCTAGCCACACCCCCGTTGATATCAAAGCTACTGTATGAACTGTTGTCATTCTGTTCCTGCAGGAAATGGACAAGAAGAACTTCTTTGGTCCTGAGTTTCAGTACAAAGTGATGTGGAGGAAGGCAGGCAGCCACCAGGACTCTGACTGGGAACATGAAATGGCTACCACCCCTCCCGTCACTGTTCCCAATGCTGGCACCTTCACAGACTATGAGATTAAAGTTCAGGCGGTCAATCAAAAGGGGGAGGGACCAGAGCCCAGCCCTGTAACTGGACACTCTGGAGAAGATGGTGAGGACCATCTTTTTTTTGTAAAGGTTTCAGTTGCTTGTTCAACAGTCTTTTAAAAAGACATTTGGAATGCTTTTTATCTCTCCATATCTTTTTGTCAGTGATGTCTTACTTTAGTCATAATTTTCTTTCATTTGTTTTTTTCCTTTCTGACATTTCTTCCCTCTTTCAATCAGCTATCACAAATGAATTTACTAACTATCTTAATATTTTTGACCATTTTCTTTAACTATCAGTGTATTACGCCAAGAATGCTTCTGAATGTATCTCTCCTTCCCTCTCCCCCTCTTGCTCTCCTTCTCATTCTTTTTCCATTCCTCCCTCTCCTCTCTCTCTCTCACCCTCACCACCTCTCTGTCTCCCTCTCTCCCCTCCTCTATCTTTCTCATTCCCGTTCTGTCTATAACAGTTCCTCTGGAGCCCCCTTTGGATGTTGGAGTGATATTATTTAACAGCACTGCTGTGCGAGTGAAGTGGGCCCCCATAAATCAGGAGTCAGTACAAGGTCATCTCCACGGATACAGGGTAATGAAGGGGAGGAAGGGATAGCATTAGCGTTAGATGCTTGAGATGTGATGATTGTCTTACCTTTCCATCCATTCAAAATCAAAACCCTGCTCTGTCTCCTTTCCTCTTTCAACATCTCTCTCTCCTCTGTCTCCTCCGCGCAGGTGCACCTGTATAAAGATCACGTGGAGAAGGGGCGCAGGGAGGAACACGACACCGTGTTGGTGGTGCAGACGAGGGCCAACGAGGAGACCAAGCTGCTGGAGGGGCTGCAGCCTTACTCTCACTACAGCGTCACCGTCACCGTCTTCAACAGCAAGGGGGAGGGGCCGCACTCTGACCCCTTACCTTTCCGCACACTGGAGGGAGGTGAGAGAGAGGACAGGAGAGAGGTAGTGAGAGGGACAGTGGGAGAGGCAGAGAGCTGTATGACAGGGAAGGGCGGGATCATTGAAATGTGTGTACTGCAATGAAGACCTGGGGACGAAAATGTTAACTGTCACAACATGGTCTTTGGAGCATAAGTACGTGTGTGAGCTTTCATTCTGTATTCGCTATCAGATATTTTGACTGTCCACCTCGGACTGGCCCTAGTGTTTTGGTGGACCTAAACAAGTATGTTGTTGTGCCCTAAAGTGCTCCAACATTTAAAAAAAACTTGAATTGTGTGGCCCCGGGATGGTTCTAAACGCCTGTGGTTATGCCAGCAGCCGGCTCTGCTGCTCCTTACTAGAACTGACTATCAGATTCAGTGAGTGCTCCTCACTATTATTTGGTTGTTTGCTGTTGTGCAGTTGTAAGTATATGCCCGTGCAGTTATGGTAATGTGCTGATAAGCCTATGTGGTCACAGAGTTACGTGATTATGGTTGGGTGTCCACAGTGCCCAGCAAGCCGACGTCTCTGCGGCTCGACAGCCCATCAGAAACAGAGATGATCGTGCACTGGACTCCCCCTGCCCAGGTCAACGGTGTTCTGACTTCATACCTGCTGGAGTACCATCAGCGTGCGTACCGCTGTCTGTCTGACTCCTCTGTCTGTCTGTACCTACTGCAGAACCAACAGTGCCCATATGTCTGTACCTACTGCCTAGTACCGAACCAACAGTGTCTGTCTCTGTCTGTACCTTCTACAGAACGAAGAGTGTGTGTTTGTCTGTACCTATTACAGATCCAACAGCATCTTTCTGTCTGTACCTACTACAGAACCAACAGTGTCTGTCTGTCTGTGCCTACTACAGAACCAAGAGTGTCTGTCTGTCTGAACCTACTACAGAACCAATAGTGCCTGTCTGTATCTTCTACAGAACCAAGAGTGTCTGTCTGTACCTACTACAGAACCAAGAGTGTCTGTCTGTCTGTACCTACTACCGAACCAACAGTGTCTGTCTGTCTGTATCTACTACAGAACCAACAGTGTCTGTCTGTCTGTACCTTCTACAGAACCAACAGTGTCTGTCTGTCTGGCTGTACCTACTACAGAACCAACAGTGTCTGTCTGTCTGTACCTACTACAGAACCAACAGTGTCTGTCTGTCTGTACCTACTACAGAACCAAAAGTGTCTGTCTGTCTGTACCTTCTGCAGAACCAACAGTGTCTGTACCTACTACAGAACCAACAGTGTCTTTCTGTCTATATCTACTACAGAACCAACAGTGTCTGTCTGTCTGTACCTACGTACTACAGAACCAACAGTGTCTGTCTGTACCTACTACAGAACCAACAGTGTCTGTCTGTACCTACTACTGAGTGAATGACTCTGTCTCCCTCCTTCTCTTCTCTTCCCTCAGTTGGGGAGGGCAAGGATAAACAGCTGCATGAGAAGAGAATAGAAAACCCCTCTGCTTCTCACATCAGCGTGGGGCACCTGGACCCTCACAGCCACTACCTCTTCTCCCTGCGCGGCCGCACCTCAGCTGGGGAAGGGGACGCTATTGTCAAAGAGGGTGCCACCTTGCTGGCAGGAGGTGGGAGTGCAGGGCTGAAAGTTAGAAAGTTAGTCAATTAGAAATGTCTGCTTGCCTAAAATAGAAGAAAAAGTGGCATGATATGCAAACCAGTAAACATTGGCAGGCATATACATATACATTACATATACATTGACAGAACAATATGCAGCAATGACAAAAAATATATTAATTGCAGGTTTATAAATTTACTTCAAAAAGATTATAAAGGCATCAAAAAAATTATTTGTTTTTGGCTGGTGCATCAGTGGTGCGTCTCTCTTTCTTCCTCTCTCTCTCTCTCCCACCCTCTCTCTCTGCATTTCTTCTATGTTCAGTCGCTCCGGGCAACATCAACACGTCCGTCAGCGAGACGTCGGTCAACGTAAGCTGGGTGACAGGAGCGCGCTACAGGAATGTGGGATTCCATATCTTCCACAAAGAAATCCACGGAGGTGATGGAGGGGGTGGTTGGGCCAGAGTCAGTCTGAGGGGCAGTGAGTGTCAGGGGGCAAGTGCAATGCTGTCAAAGCTCAATTCAATAACTCACCATGTTAACTCTCTTCCTTCCTGCTTATGTCACCACATAACACAATATGGTGCACGGCACATGGGATTTCACCATTAAAGCCATTTGAGTTGTTGGTATTTATTGTGTTGTATGCTGAACCGATTAACTTACACTTATATTGATTGTAATGCAGTGGTGGCTGCTAATACAGGGTGCTTGGGCTCCGTCCCTCCTGAGGTATTGCATTGAAATCCCCTCCCTCACAAAATAAATAATCAAGAATTAGGCTATTCAGTAATAGAAATAAAATATAAAAAATTATTTAGTAATAAAAAAAAAAGGTAAACATGAATCTAAGTTGAGTGCTTTCACCGATAAAATGCGTTAAATTTTAGTTAGTCGTCACTTGTCACCATTTTCCAATGCAAAATTCAGTGTCCCGGGGGGGGGCTGCTGGGTGGCTTATTCGGTTAAGGCGCCACATTGTGGTGCGTGGATGAGCTCCACAGCCTGGGCTTGAATCCTGATCATGCCAGCGCCAACCGTGGCCGGGAGCCCCGCAGAGGGCAACGCACAATCGGCAACTGCCCAGGGCATGGGGAGGAGCAGTCACCAGCCCGCATTCATCAGGCAACCCCACTGAGCATGGACAAGCCCATGGCCTGCATGCAGCTGCATAGGGTGGTCCTCCTCCGATTCCGCTCTGTAGGTGGTTGACCCACGTGTTTCGAAAGAATTGGATATAGACAGGGGAATTCGATATAGACAGCCCCGTGTTGGGTGCCAAATTATTTTAGATAAAAATTAAAAATAAATCCAGTGTCCCGGCTCTCAGGCTTTGCGAAGATCAGTGAGATGGCGCATGCCTGGTCAACTGGTGATGTTATTCACCAGTTGACCACTAGGTGTCACGTGTCACGTGTCACTTTCCTGCAGCTAGACGTTCCGCTACAGTTGTGATGGGTGCATGTTTTTGTCTGTACTAATTGTGCTGTTGTAGCGATTGTGTTGTAACGGTTAGCTATATGGAATAAGTAGTTATTGTGTACCCTCCTGTTGTACATGACAGGAAGTATTTATTGTGTTGCTATTTCTTATTGAGTTTTAATAGTGCTGGTGTTATGTAAATTGAGGTTGCAGAGTTTTAATTGTGCTATGTGTTGTGTCAATGACAGTGCTTACTGATTAATCTGTTGTGTATTGCATTGTCTAGACAACAGTGATTTTTGATTGTGTCTTTATTGCTTTTTTGTATAAATGGAGATGACAGTGAGTTGTGATTGTGTTGTCATTGTTGTGTGTGTAGACAACATTGAGCCTTGATTGTGTCATGCCTTCTGCCGATGACAGCATGTACTGAATTTGTTATTGTGTCTTGTGTTAATGACAGCCAACATTAATTGACTTTTCTTGTGTGTTGTTGCTGTTGTGCTGTGTAGATACAGAATGGATTGAGTCAGAGGAGCTGAACTCCACTCAGTCATTCTATGAGCTGCATGATCTGCAGCCTGGCTCAGTGTACCTGCTTCATTTCAAGTTCGGGAACCACACCTTCTGGGAGATCAACATCACGACGGAGGGACAGAATAAGAATAGCGGTATGGAGCTCATCTGTGATGGTCTGCAGTCCCGTCTCAGTTGTGTTTACAGTATGTAGCAGAATGTTCATCTCTCTTCCTAAGGGGTGTGGAAGGGGATGACAGGGGGCTTCGCCACAGAGGGCTGGTTTATCGGGATCATCAGCGCCCTCGTGCTGCTGCTGCTGGTACTGCTCATCCTCTGCTCTGTCAAGCGGAGCAAGGGCGGCAAGTACTCAGGTAAAACTGCCACTGTCGGCACGCCTGCAGCACATATGTACACCTGAAGCACATCGGCGACATTGGCAGAGTTACTTAAAACACATTCCATTTCACCTTCAGTGAAGGACAAGGAAGCGGGCCAGGTGGACTCTGAGGCTCGACCAATGAAGGACGAGACATTCGGAGAGTACAGGTATGTTTGCGCGAGAAGCTGTATGTGTGTACACGTGTGTTTGTGTGAGAAGTCTGTTTGTTCAGACTTTCTGATCATTGGTTTGCTCTCTCCTGTTTCTCTCTTGCAACACTACAGGTCCCTGGAGAGGTATGGCATTGTGTTCTGTGGAGTTGACTCAGCTTCCTTTGTAGTAGACTCCGCTTCCTGTGCAGTAGGGTTCTTCCTGTGTGGTAGACTCCGCTTCCTGTGCAGTAGACTGTTTCCTGTGTGGTAGACTCCGCTTCCTGTGTAGTAGGCTGTTCCTGTGTGGTAGACTCTGCTTCCTGTGTAGTAGGCTGTTCCCATGTGGTAGACTCTGCTTCCTTTGCAGTAGGCTGCATCCTGTGTGGTAGACTCTGCTTCCTTTGCAGTAGGCTGCATCCTGTGTGGTAGACTGCCTCTGATTGTTTCTATAATCCTGTGTCTGTCCCTCGTTTCCTCAGTGCCTGCATGTGGGCCAAATTTAACTTACTATACATACCTACTACTGCATGCTTAAGCTCTCCCACCCCAACAAGCTCGCACTCGCACTCGCTCTCGCTCTCTCTCTCTTTTTCTGGCTCTCTCTCTCCGGCTCTTGATCGCTGATTCTATTGCACAAATTCAGTTCCAAAATAAAATGCATTTTATTTGTATAAGATAACCTGCTAAGCACTGCCAGAGTACTTGTAACATAATTTGAACAACTATGCTACACCAATGCTATAGTTTTGTTTAGCTGAGAAATAGTCACACTTTTTTGTCTTTCAGTTGAGCTGAGTTTCTGTTTAGGTCTGGTAAATTCATGTGCCTTTGTTGGCAAAACTAATAATTATTTGTGTTCTCCAACATTCATATTTACAACAATCTCTTTCTCACTCCCTCTCTTTCTTTCTCTCTGTCTCACTCCATCCACTCTCTCCCTCCCTCAAATACACATTTGCATGTTAAGAGAACTTGTGTTACTAAAGCATGAATACACAGAAGACAGATAACAGAACAAAACCTAAAAACACACAAAGCTGATCCCCCCCCCCCTCCCCGAAAAAGGCCTCCTTTCACTCTCTCCCTCCTTATTTTGCCCTCTTCCTCTATTTCTTCCTCCCTCTTTTTCCCTCCGTCAGTGACAATGAGGAGAAACAGACTGCCAGTCAAACCTCCCTGTGTGTGGCCAGTAAGGTGGGAAGCGAGGGGAACCTCATGCAGTACGCACACGGTGTGGGCGTGGACTCCCACAACGACGCGTCCTTCGCTGACCAATACAGCGACCAGGGGGCAGGGCCTGGGCCAGAGACCCAGGAAGGCCTGGGGGACAGCTCCCCTGTCACCTCCGTCGCCGCACCCCCCGTCAGCCCTGGTCTCCCCAGCTCTGAAGTCCTGGCCTGAAAACAACAGGGTCAGACTAGCAGAAACGGCAGAATAAGGACCGCCTCTACAAGCCCACGGACCCCCTCCACATGCCCCGCACGCCCACCGCCTCCCCACAGACAACCCCCTCCACACACCCTGTACACACGCCCCGCTTGCACACTACCCCGCTCACGTGCCCCAACACAAAAAAAAAACCCTCTCCACACACCCGCGCACTGACACCGACTCAACAGTTGACACAACTGCCCCTCCCCCAGCACCTGGATCTGATGGTGAGACGCGGTGCATGATTGACACACCGTCAAAGCGTCCGTCAACCCGCCCTGTCCTGTCCTACAGACTTATGCACACCAAGACTCAGGCTGACCAAAACAGGGGCCGATTAAAACACTGACACTGCAGCCACACTGATTTGACCATACGCACACGCACACACACCCACACCCATGCAGCATGTGCATCTGTAAAGTATCCTACTAACTGTTTATAGGTTTCACCTGGCCTTGTTTGAGGTAGTTTACAGATGCACTAGTGGGATGACCCAAAGGCCATTCTCTCTCCCACATGACTGTATCTTCCTCTCCATGGTGTTTGATGAAGGAGAAAGGAGAGCGATATTGCTCAGCCTACACACTGGGAGAGCAGACTGAGAGAGAATAAGGGATACAGGGAACAATAACTAAGCCACAGCCATCTAACGAGCGTAGAGAGACACAAACGAGACCAATGAGATAAGGAGTGATGAAGACAGGTAATGAAAACAACGAGAAACAAGAGCAAAGGGCAGAGGTACTGAGAGCGAGAGAGAGAGAGAGGTAGAGAGACAGAGAGAGGAAGAGGTAGATAGAGAGAGATCAGTGGAAATAGACAGGGAAACATTTATACAGTGTAACAGTGTACACATACAGACAACACAAGGACTGCTCATTTTTGGATTACACGTATTCATATTTTAAATTATTTGTGTTTAAAGTGTCTTAATCATCACATTCTGTCTTACAGGGAGATGGGTATTAGTGTGTTTGCCATTGTAAGTTAATATTATTGTAAGTTATTTTTGCATATTACGATTTGTTTTGTAATTTTAAATTCAATATGATATTCTACATGTTTTGTTGGTTTTCCAGTGTGATTCATAGTTGTCATCTTGACTGGAATATTCACGCATGAGGAATCTTTATTTTTCTTGCTTGTTCAGCTTCATTTCATTGTATGTACAGTCAGGGTTTTGCCGTCTTCTCCATGCTGTTGCTCTATTGAATTCTCTCTGAAATAAACGGCATATCTACAGTAGACTGACAGAATGTCAGTCATGATTAAACACAACAGCATGATCTGTGCTGACTGCCAGATTTTATAGATCATAAGAGATTCCTGTGAATTAAAAACATCTGCATGATACTTCCTTTGTATATCAACTATGTAGAATACATGCAATTTATGGCTGGGAAGTAAATAGTTTCTGTTCCAAATATCCTACGTTCTGAATTTCAGTGTGGTTTACATATACCATGTGTGCACGTGCATGTGTGTGTGTGTGTGTGCGTGCGTGTGTGTGAGAGAGAGAGTGAGAGAAATTAAGTATGAGAGAGAGATCTAAAATGTCTCTCTGAATATAAAAAGATTGTGTCATTTATCAGAGACATTGTTTGAAAAAAATGTGTGATTTTATGTTTTATTTCAAAGCTGACAGGACAGAGGGGAGGGTTTTTTAAATACTGGTTCAGTGATGACCGTATGAATTCCCTTATTTTTCTCAATTGTTTCCAGTGAATGTTAGTAGTGACCTGGTCGTTTTAGAAAATTAGGACATAGTTGACATATTGAAAAGAGAAAGAAAAAGCCCTTTGTCCACCCATTGGTCTTTTAGTGATAGTAACTGCAATGTAAATATGAAAAATAAAATACACATTGTATGAAACATCAGTAGCTATTGTCATTTAGAAATATATAGCAGAGATACATCTCCTCACATTGCTGAGAAGACAGGAAGTACAGTATCTGTCTGTTAAGTGCACTAACACATGCTCTCCAGCAGGGGGATTGCAGGCTCCCCTGTCCACAATAAACTAAGCAGTAACTATGGAAAAATTTTAAGGGACAGTTCACTTTCTGGGTTTAAAAAATATATATATATATCACTTCAGTTTCAGTGGTGTATGTTTTTGATTGGCCCAGACAGCTTTTGTATGTGATGAAGGATATTTTTTAGTGCTTCTGTGCCTTCTTGGTGATATTGCACTTTTGTATTCCTGAGATTAATACTATTGTTCTCCAGTTTTAAAGAAAAAACTCTTTAAAAAAAAAAGCTTATTATTTTCGGTAGAAATATTTCCCAAGGCACATATGCAACCTGAGACCACTGCACTCAAGGAAATAATTATGATATTAAAACTGATAATTATGTTTATAATTGTTAACAAACACCATACAATTAATCTGTTTATAGCCTCTGGAAAAGTAACATTGCTGTACAAGCATACACTAAAACTGAAATAATATTTTTGAATTCCCAGAAGTTGAACTAGCCCTTTAAACCACACACTGGTCTGACAGAGTGGTCTGGCCTAATTGCTTCAGCCACCTATATTTATAACACTCACACCACCCAAGCGGTACAGTAAAATGTTCAGTGTTAAATCAACTCTTAAAGGGTACATATGGTCCTAAATGGACTCATATGAACTCTGTTAGAGTTTCATTAACACTGGACATTTTACTGTATATTTCAAGGTATCATTGAAGACTGCTGCATCATTCAATCTTTCTCATTAAGCTCCATCCTGTTAAATTTGATTGTGTCACCCCACCAAAGTAATGAATCCTGAGGGATTTGGAAATGTCTATGTCCATGTTACTGTAGATGGGGAGAGGGAAACTGGGCAGGGCCCTGTTGGGTTACAGACACATACTGTGCTGCCTGGCTAACTTTGGGGCACAAGGGAGGGTGGTAGGGGTGGGAGGGGGGTTGCCGTGTGTAACTTCCTCCCTGTCTCCTCAATCATTTCTTTTTTTATATATATAACATAAAGCCCAATAAAAAGCACAGTCAAATGTATGATAATAATGATAATGATTATAATAACTGCTTCTATGAAACGGACACAGGGGCAAAATGTACAGTGATGATGTGGTGGTTTGTGTGTGGGGGAAGGGGGGTTGGTGTTGGTGGTGAAATGCCTTGTAGGGTGAGTTATATTGTACCTGCTTATTGCATTAGCCACTGTAATGAAATAAAACCAATAAAACCCCTGAAATATGCACAAGCCAGACTAGTGTCACTGTGTCTTATCGCCTGTCTCTTATTAACATTTTCCATAAGGGGTGAGCGATTAGTATTAAATATCCTCTATGGCCTGGGTTTTCAACAGGGGGTCCGCGATCACGCTCTCAAACCCCCGGTCCCAAACCTTTATAAAAACCTTTTTTTAAATTCAACCATTTTTAACTTATGATTGGGGTCACCGGGATGCTTTTGAGTCTGGGTTGGGGTACCTGGATCAAAACTGGTTGAAACCCACTGCTATATGGGTATTGAGCACAGGCCCTTCCCTATCTGCAGTGGAGTTTGATCGCCTGCAATTCAGGTGAAATCCACCGTCTCTCTAGGCACTCTTTAATACACATCAAGGTCATTGGAAGTCGATTCCAGAACTGAACAGAATTTATATTTTATGTTCCTGCCACGTGAGGATAATTAATTAATTAATTCATCTTCCTGAGTGCACAATCTGACATATGACTGCTTTTACTGAATGTCCCATACTAGATAATTGTATGGATGAAGCAACCTGTCAGAGAGAACGGTTGTATTTATTCTCTATTATTAAACAAAACACAACAAAATACAAAAAAAAGTGACAAGATACTCTAAGAACGCATCTCTCACCTTATTTCTGGAAATCTAAAAACAATAGAACTAAATACCTCTTTAGTTAAAAATAAATACACGTCAACTATTGTGTACACACGTTAACTGTTTTTTGTAGTCTAGTTAAACTGCAGCTTCATTCACATCCTCAAAAATATGAGCCGCACAATGCCGCTCAAAGCCTCTACAAAGAGAGAACACTGATAGTGAAAGATTTATAATAAAAGCATACAATGAGGGAATACCACACAGTACATAACGTGAGAAAAGATGCATTATATTCCGGTGTTAAATGTCAGAATTGTCTTCTAACGCCACCTTCTGTAATGGACTGACATTGTGCTGTGGAAAAAGTCATAGCTTGTACAATGCACCAGGTAGAACAGGTAGATAGTCTGTGCTAACTTAATTGTCAGAATTCTCAAGCCTAATCCATTCATTCAGTTACCTTCTTCAAGTGTTGGGATTCACTATTAATGCTCTTTCTTGATTTATTAATCAACTATATCGTAGCAACTCTGACTAGCATCAGGGTAATTACTGCAGTTGACATATTCACTGAGACAAGTCATATATACTTCCTAGCAGACTTCAGCTCAGTTATTTGCCAATAAATCCAGTTTGCCAAAAACACATGGCTCTAGCAATAATGATTTGCATCACAATACATTCAAGTGTATTAACTGCAGTAATTACCGATGATAGCTGATGATATTGAGATTATACACTGCCTGGCCAAAAAAAAAAAAGTCGCACTCTATTATTTCGTTGGACTGCCTTTAGCTTTGATTATGGCGCGCATTCGTCGTGGCATTGTTTCGACAACCTTATGCAACGTCACAACATTTATTTCCGTCCAGAGTTGCAGTCATTTTTGGCCGAGATCTTGTATTGATGACGGGAGAGTCAAACCACTCTGTAGAGTCTTCTCCAGAACATCCCAAAGACTTTCAATGGGGTTGAGGTCAGGACTCTGGTGGCCAATTAATGTGTGAAACTGATTCCTCATGCTCCCTGAACCACTCGTTCACAATTTGAGCACGATGAATCTTGGCATTGTCGTCCTGGAATATGCCCATTGATGGGATAACCTGGTCATTCAGTACATTTTGGTACTCAGCTGACTTCATTTTATTGCTGCATAATGTTGCTGAGCCTAGACCTGACCAATTGAAGCAACCCCAGATTATAACACTGCCTCCAGGGGCTTGTACAGTGGGCACTATGCATGACGGGTGCAACAGCGACTTTTTTTTTGGCCAGGCAGTGTATAACAGAAGGAATTGACAAAATTTACAGAGCATATAGAACACATACAGAGCATATAACAGCAAAACAATAGTGACAGTTTTGGAAGTATTAGTGATTCTAATTGCAATGTTTGCCAATAATGGTAATCATGCAATAAAATGTTATATTCCAAATTTGCAATTCATTCACTTTTTTTTCCCTTTTGTGTAACTATTCTCATTTTGTTCACTTAAAATGATCTTTACGTCTTCACATATGTTAAAGAAACATCCTTATCACAAAATACCATGGAATAACAATGCACCCAAAATATCCGTATGTATATGAAGTAATAGCCAATGTGTGCAATGTACATGCCCAGTGTGTGTGTGTGGCCCTGAAGGCCCTGAATTACTTCTATGTTGTGCTGTTATGACACAAAGAGGTGTAAGTGAGGGCAGGGGGCGCTAGCGAGAGCTACTGCCAAACTGTGTGAAGTAGCTGGCTGCAGGCCTGTTGGTGTAGAGATTCTTGTCCAGGTATTGCTGACTGATGGGGAGAGAGAGAGAGAGATGGGGTGTCAGTAAGTTTATACATGCACTATGTGAAGCTTCTATTCACGAACAGTGTGTGTTTGAGTATACTTACTGTGCTTCTTGTTCTCTGGCCAGCTGCATGTTGTATCTGTCCAACTCTGTCCTCCTCTGCCTCTCTCTCTCGCTCTCTCTCTTCTCTTCCTCCTCTCCCTCTCGGCTTTGTGCCATCAGCACGCTATCCCACGCTGCCTTTCTCTGCCTCTCAGCCTCTCTTTGCCTCTGAGAGGGAAATTATTACATATATCATACACTTTGTTTTTAGCAATATTCATCTGGCGTATCTTAGAGTACATAATATCATGGACTAAATTATCAGTTCAATTCAAGATCAATCAGGGATAAATATTGCCATGGCAAAAAAAAAGCCAGATTTTAATAAATGGCAAGGTGTCTCGTTTTCCATGTGTTCTTTTTGTCACAGTACCTTTAACTAAAAACTGTTGTTTTATGCCTTTATGTGTTGACTGGCTGCCTGCATTTGTCTGTTATGTGGTATACTGGCACCAATGGCACGTTCTTGTGGCAAAGCTCTCAGCTCGATTATAAGCATGACACCACCAGAAATTAAATTGGGCTGTTTCTGAATCGGGTTTTGCCAGATTGGATCAAATTTTAAAAAGTGCAAAAGCTGCAGCACGGGTGCAGCACAGGTCTGGCTTGGCTCGAATGTGCCAGTACAAAAGGGATAAGATTTCCTGCCAGGGCCCAGTTCTGACAGTAAGGGCTCTATCTTGACGATTTTAGCACATGATCTAAAACGCATGGCGCAAGTTCATTTAGGGCGTGTCCAACTCCACTTTTGCTAGTTAGACGGCGTATTATTTGAGCGCAAAGGAAGGCGCATGGCTCAAATGGGCTGAACTTAGTCTCTCATCAATTATAAGTGTGTCTTGGGCGTAACATATGATAAACCAATCAGAGTGTCATCTCCCATTCCCTTTAAGCCACCTGCATTTGCACCTTGGCAGATTGCTAATATGATGGTGAATAGTAAGACTGAAAACATTGATTTACAGCTGGTGAAACAAGCATGCTCATGCGCGTAGTTAAAGCATGCAAGCAAGGAATAGGCTATATGGATCAATATTATGATCAATATTATTCGGACCAATCATTATGACGTGTTTTCATATACACAATAATAATCTTTCACATTAGGGTTTAACACCGGCACAGGTTCCCAAACAATTATAAATAAATAAATATAATAACAGCTTACACCAGTGCTGTTATTTTAGAAAATATATGCGGTTTAATTTTGTTATAACAACTGCAACAGCTGAGCATAAGCTACCAGAACATGGCTTCCCTCTCAGCCAAACGTCAAATTGGCCTGCTTGAATTTGTTTGATTATACAATGCATTGTCATACATCAATTCCATGAGGCTGTTCTCACAGCAGACAGATCACAGGCAATGCATTTCAGCTAGCGAAATTCAAGCTTCATCCGTTGGGGGTTGGGGCGATAGATCAATTTGGTAACGGTCATGAAAACTGTTCAAACGGAAACCCGTTTAAAATGAAAGGGCTAACGTTAATTTGCGTAGTTTGAATACCCATCAACCAAGAAGAGGGAGAGAGGGGGCGTGGCTCAAACAAAACGTTTCAGTTTGGATTTCAGTGAATGCCTCTTTTTTGACACAAAATGCGGTGGCACGGCTTAATTACATTTTTGTTTTTTTAAGCAATAGGATATATGTGATTTATGAAATGGAGGCAAGATACTCGGCTTTATAACTCTAAATATTTGATTTAGTGTTTATTACCCCTTTAATATTGACACTGAATACACTAAAGCTGTCAGGTTGGGAACACATAGGTTTATGCATATTTTCCCTTGTTTTATATTGTCCTGCTTATGGAAATATGACCAACGTGTTTTTAATGGTAGCTTAATGCCTTAAAACAAGCCCACATTCCTGCGATTCCAGGGACAACATGTGTCTATTCCAGGAGAGAAAATGTTTTATTTTGGGGAAAAATCTTAATCCCCATTTTACAATGTAAACTTGATATTTTTATGCATGTTTGTGTGCGCCCCTGTGTGTGTTACAGACAGGAGGGTGTACGTGCATTGCGCATACACCTATGTAGCCTACGCCTGTCCTATGATGACTTCTGAATTGCTATTTACTATTACTATCTTAACATTGCACAGTTAAAGGAGCTATATGTAACATTGACACCGAGCTTTAAAATGGGTACTGCAGTCCAAATTCAAAATATTGGAGAAGAGTTGTCTCCGCCTGCCCCCTCCTCCCCAGACTCGAAGCTCACATGGGTTGCCAGGTTGAGGCAACTCGGAGAATAGTGAATCACACAGGGCAAAGCAAATACAGACGTTCCAACCCGGAATGGAAATTTCAAAGGAGAACATACTGGCTGTACCATTGTTGTTGGAGAAGCCAGTATTTTGACTTAGCATGTTTCCTTAATCTCTGATGACATATCATGGTCATTTGATGATTTAGTACAGTAAATTTGTTACATATAGCACCTTTAAAATAACATTGAAACAACTGCGACATTACTTAAGACCAGGTTTGTAGTGGTTTTAGCGCAAGCGCTTTTTGCTGCCTCAAGATAGCAATACGCAATACCTGGCCACACCTCATCTTAAGACCAACCCGCCCAGTTCACTTACTATGGGCGCAAGTTCACTTGCTATTTAAACAATGTGAGCGCTGGACGGTAAAATGACAACTGCATCGGTCTGAAACTAGCAAAGACACTTGCGTTTGGGTTACCGCCGCTTAGCGACGGGTGTAAGATAGAACCCTATGTCTCCAACAATACTATATCATCTGCACTGAGTAAGAACTGAACTTCTGAATCATTTTGAGTCAAGCCAGGAACGGAAGATTGTTCAAGTTAGTGATATAGATTTTAAACAGTGTTTAAAGGGAAATTCCACCGTTTAATTTGTAGAAGACTAACTGTCCTCCTGATTAAAATGAACTCACAGCCAACTCTCTACCTGTAGTGAGAGCAGAGATATAACCCCAAACTACTGCGCATGTACCAAGTACCTGCTTTACTGTGAACTACAATGGGCGGGTGCTTACAGATTATGTAAATGCCAGTCACAGGTTGCCACTCCCACTGAATACAACCGGAGGAGCTGGGCGTTACTACTAGTCCTGGAAGCGGTTCTTCGAGAGAGGCTAATGTTACTCGCTGGCAAGCTAGCCACTATAGTTCTACTGAAAAAAATTTACTTTTGGTATAGTGAAAACATATTAGCTAGCCTAGCCAGACGTCTGCAACACTTACTCAACACTTCCTCTAGGTCTGGGTCTCTTACGGCAGTTCATTTTGAGGATCCTGAACAATGCCACCAAAACACCGTTATGCATGTGGTGTTCAAAATCAGGGTGTGTAGACAGACAGACAGACTCTTCCCTCTTCATCTGTTTCTTGCTCCACAGATGACAAATTAAACTGTGCCCTGTCGCACTCATTGCAGCAAACATTTCCATTTCAGTTGGCATTGCGGCACAGTTACCACATGTACACCACCAGTCATCGTTTACCCGAGGCAGTCCCTGGTCGGTTGCGCATTCAGCTCCGACTAACTTTACAGCATGCACCGGCTCACGCCTTCGGCTAATCACCTCGGCTATGTATTCAACCTCAAAACGGTAGCCTTCCACCTCTATAAATTTCTTGGAAGGTGTTGTCATCCAGTGTATCGTCCAGTTTACTGTTGTAACAGCAGGTTCCCCATATCTCTCTCTCTCTGAGTTTGGTCAACGCCTCTTTCGCACAGGTATCTCCAAATTTTATCTACCCACTGTAGTTTTTCAAAAATGAGGAAGGGTAGAGGTATACGTCATTTTGATGTATACCTCTACCAAATTTGTACTTTTTGCTACTGATATTTCTGTTCAGAGATTGTTTAGGCCAGCCACAAAGAGACTTAATCAGTTGCACCTTGATCTGTTAAATAAGGTTAGTGTTGTTTTTGTGGAATTCCCCTTCAACTGAAACTGCAGCCCTGCCTAATTCTCTCTGTACCTCTTTCGCAGTGAGCTGTTCCTCTCTCTGCTTGCGTATGGTGTTCAGCTGCTCTGCACTCATCCCCTTCCACCTGTCCAATAGCACCCTCGGCCCCGACCCTTCACCTCTTCTCTCTGCAGCTTCAGGGCACTCCGTCAGAAGGTCAGAGGTCATCATATGCCAAACCTCCATAAAATTCTCCCCTTCCTCTTTCATTTTGTCCATCTTCTGTTGCTGTGCCCGCTCTGAAGCCTGAAGAGAGAAAGAGAGAGAGAGAGAGAGGAGAATTGATGTATGGAACAGCTATATGGAAACAAGTTAACCAACAGTACTGTTTATAATGGGGAAAAGCCCAGTTGAAGCCCTGTATGCAAAATTCTGTAAAAACATAATTCAAGTCAAGGATGAAAAGACAGAGGGCTATATTTTAACGATCTTAGCACATGGTCTAAAGACCATTGTGCAAGCGCATTTAGGGCATGTTGAAATCCAATTTTGCTAGTTGAATGGCAGATAATTTGAGCGCAAAGTAAGGCGCAAGGTTCAGATGGGCTGAACATAGTCTCTCCATTAATTATAGGTGTGGATTGGGCGTAACATGCAATAAACCAATCAGTCATCTCCCATTCCCTTTAAAAACCACCTGCATTTGCACCTTGGCGGATTGCTAATGGATTTGGTAAGACTGCGAAAAGAGCAATTTACAGCTGGCGAAACAGAGAATAGGTGCAAGCAGAGAATATATGGTAGTAAAATTCTCAAATTAATTGTGTAATGTGCTGCAAATTTGTTTTCGTTTCTGATTTTTGAAAAGGTTTATTTCTCTTAATTAGTCTTTAAATTCTCTTTAAAATTATCTCGTTCAGTTTATGGAGTAACAGGTGAAATCAGCGGGGTTTTAATTGCTGAAGGTATGGAAACCTGGTCATTGTAAATAAAAGCAAATGTGAAGAACAAAGAATATGGTTAAAATTGTGTTAAAAAATTGTGAAATTTGAATAAATCTTTGTTTTTTTAACCCTATTTACTTTGGCCCTCCAGAGGCAATTTCCACCTGGTTTCTACTAGTTTATTTAAATGTCAATATCTCAAAAAATATTCCTTGCACATCCATGGTTTAAAGTTAAAATTGAAGAAGAAGCTGTATCATTCAGAAATTTGCAACATAATACATTTATTTCAGAATAGTCACATACAGTATATATATAATAACCATAACATACGTCGCTGAATGTATTGAAATACGTTTAAAAAAAAAAAGCGTGCGTGTATTTACACAAAAACAGCAACATATTTCAGCCCTAAGTGCAACGGGTGGTCGCTGTGGAAATGTTTACTGTACAGCACTTTGGCGAAATGTAACAAGATAAACTCTTTAGGGTTAATCAGAAAATAGCTGTAGCTGAATATACTGGTAAGTACTTGGTTTCCTAAACATATTTATACGAGAGATTTTGGAGAAAAAAAGTAGGTGTCTTCTAAACCGAAAGTGCATCCGGTACTGTATATAGTACAGTAAGCAAGGGAAAATGGCGAATGCTCATTTGTACAACATTTTAAAAAAATATTACTGTTTCTATATGTGAACATGATTTTCTTAGTGTGTATAAACAGTGCATTTTATGCATTTTACAGTCTGTGGCTGTGGCGAGAGGAGGGTCGTAAGTGCTTTGGGCTATTGATAACACCCTCCTATTTTATGCCACTGCAGTGTAACTGGAGAAGCTGAGGTTTTCGCAAGCGGCTACCCTAAAATACTGCATCAAAATTTAGGTGGTTTTCTTAAAGCTGTAGTTTATTATTTCAGACAAACATGAATACTGTAATTGAGACGGATACGTCTCAACCACTAGGGGCAAAGTTTATAGGGCTACTCGTATCCAGATGTAAAAGAAACCCATCATGCACAGTGAATTCCCGGGACCGTATTCGAAAAACATTTAAAAAATGTGATAAAAGATTTCCAGATTAACGCAATATTCACTGGGAAAAGTTCGGAACTTTTTTCAATCAAAAGCATTCCATTTGCTTTTAACACTCATTCTTTAGGACGAACAAAAGCCATGTTTATTCATGAAAAAAGAGGCTAAAAACATTATAGTTACACGCATAAGCATAATATTACTGACGTTTTTGTTTCCCATATCATTCAGTTTGTTTGTGACGAGGAAACACAACCTTCAATGCTTAATTATATATGCATCCGGCAAAAAGTAAATAATAAAAATTGTTGGCTCTACTATGAGGCGGTACACCCCTGCCCTCTAGGGAGGTCTGGAGGCATGCCCCCCCCCGGAGAAAATTTTGTAAATTTTAACAGTTAAATGCATCAATCTGGTGCACTTTGAGAGGAAAATTAAGAGGCTAGATCCGTGTGCTTTTGTAAACAATCCAATCATAAACCCACGCAGTTGTCTCAACTTGTAAGACGCTTGATCCTACAGCCATCAAACAAATTAAATAAAAGCTGTCACGTTTGTTATACTGGTTTATTTAAAGTGTTTGGAATGGTGGTATGGTATAATCACTGAAAATAACCCTGATAGACTGTCGTCGTATTTTATTTGCTTTGGGTACACTGTGGAGTGTTTAAGTGCGTTTGGTAGTGGATGCTACTAGTTACCTTAGAGTTGTAGCATTAGCAACGTGTGTATGTCCAAAAGAAGGGACAGCATGGAATTATCTGAAAATGGTTTCCATCAATCAACTACATCATGGGTAAGTCGTAATTGAGACATTATGTCCAAAATTCCAAACTATCCCTTTAAGACCAACCCGCCCAGATGAGAGCAAGTTCATTTGCTATTTAAACTTCATGGACGCTGGACAGGAAAATGACAACTGTTTTGGTCTCAAACTAGCAAAGACACCTGCGTTTGGGTTCCCGCCGCTTAGCGCTGAGTGTAAGATAGAGCCCAGAGACTTTTGAATTTTTAAAGCCCAATATATTATGTATTATTATTAAGGTAAGGGCAGCATTTTACATAAATGCATAACTGACATCCATTTATTAGCTATTAAATATGATGGACATTAGTTGTGGTTAGAGCCTGGTTGTGGTCTGAGTACCGAGTGTATATGTAAACCTGTTTATGCTGTAAGAGAAGAGTGTGCATTCTTAAATCTGGTTGTGGTGAGAGTAAAGTGTGAGTACCTGAGCCTGGTTGTACATGCTGAGAGCAACTTGAGCTTCTTTCTTACACTTGTCCTCCACAGCACTGAGCTGCAGCTCCCTCAAGTCCTGCTGTACCTTTGCTCGGCCCCACAGCAACTCTATAACACAAACAACATCCATGCAACACAACATCTACAGAACCCAACAAAGCACAGCATCCACATTACAAAACATCCATATTACATTACAAAACATATACAACATCTATGCTACACAACATACACACTACATTGCATACGCACGTACATTACACAACATTGACACTATACAACATCTACATTACATAACATACATACTACAGAACATCTACACTATGTGCATTTGTGAACAGATTTGTGTATGTACCAGTGAATGGGTATAGTGATGCATGTGTGTGAGAGTACAGGTGTACAGGTGTGTGTTTACCTGTTTGGTTTTTGTGGAAGCGCATTTTCTCCTTCTCCTGTGTCTGTGCTTTCAGAAATCTTTCATTTTCCTCCATCTGAGCTTTCTTCTGCTCTCTGTCCATACCATCGCCTCCCTGGACACACACACAAAGATGTGTGCATATTCAAAAAATGCCATTTTTAACAAACAAAAATATAGCATTTGGACTGAAATTTCAGGTTATGGGCTTACAGTGGGGTACAAATATTTGGGCACCCCTGGTAAAAATGCCTTTTACAATTAATATCTAAGTGAACAGAAGCTAACCTGACCTCTAAATGGTACAAAGTTAAACATGACACATTTCTTTCAATTTTAAAGCAAGATTACTTTTTATTTACATTTTTTAGTTTCATGGCAGCAGGGCTGTATTCCACTTTAATTCACTTGACTAATGAAATTATATTTGATATGTTTGTGTGCTGTGTCTTTTTGTTGTTGCTGGGGCTACAACTGAAGTTACCAAACGGGAAAATAAAAGTTATTCTATTCTATTCTAAAAAAAAGTTGCACCACAATTTTCACCAAAGAAACTGGTTTACGCCACTGTACCTGAAACACCTGCATGCTCGAAGGCCCTAGATCCTTCTCTGAAACCGGGGGATTAAGATCCAGTTGTTTAAAATTTAGATCAGCGTCACGGGAGTCTTCGGCGCGCTGGTGAGTTGCTCGGAACTGTATCAATTCCCGGGATAACTCCGCTCTCCTGCTCTCCTCTTCTTCAAACTGTTGCTGCAGGAGAGCATCGTGCATCGCACTCAACGATTCTAGCCAGAGAGGGCGAAAACATTGATGATGACGCTGATAAAGTTGAGGGAATTTTAGAACACCTAAAAAAATACTTGATGTCCCTCCTGTGCACATGTGTTGCCGTACGGCAGTCCCTACGTACCAAAAGCCTTGTCCTGTTCTCTCTCCACCCTCTCCCGCTCGCGTTTCTCCGTGACCTGCGTCTCCAGCTTAGAAAGATCCAAGCCGATGACCCGATTTCTGGTGTTGAAAATGCGTTCCTTGCGCGCAGCCTCTGCAGCACGTCGCCGTTCCATCGCCATCGCAACTGAGTCTTCCACTTTAAACAATAAGTTATATATATTTTTAGTTTCAGGTAGATAGATTTAAAAAACTATAGAAAGCTAAGCAGACTTCCCTTTTGACCAATTAACATTTACGTTATGTCTCACACCAGCATAACGTTAGCGTTAGCTAACGTTATACTAACGTCAATAGCAATAAGTTAGCCTCGCTAACGTTACTATTATGGCAAATGTACGGGTGACTCTTTTAACTTTGCTAGTTATGAAACAAGTGTAGTTATTTGAAAAAATAATAATAAGTCAGCCTTCTAACATTAGGTTTAGTTTAACGTTACTATAATTAACGTAGGTGTTAGCTAATTGTCTAATGCCTAAGTTAATATCACAGATTAAGATGAGCCAGCTAACCGTTACCTATGCATAGTAGGCAGTGACTTAAATAATTATGTGGGTAACGTTAATTTAAAGCATTGTTTAAACGAAACATACATTGTGCAACACTGTGTCCAAATATAAAGCTACAGTAAACTTATAGTTCCCCGCTGTGATAACAATGTAATAGAAAACATACTCTTAACTGAGCCACTTCTGTGAAGTCCTCCCAGAGCAACTGATCCGAGTGAACTTTTTTTGTTTTGACGCTTTAGGTCACCATGGTAACCGCATTTAAGAGAATATGGGTGTTTTCAGGCTCTGCACTGTCGAAATACGTTATATACTATCCTTTCTATTCTGTATTCCTGCATTCTATAAACAATTCATACACAATGAGCTAGCAGAAAAATAATTAACAGTGCTCAATTTGACAGTGGCGCATTTGAATGCATAGTATACAGTTTTTGGTTCCAGACCCCATTTCGTTCTCCTCGTCGGGAAATCTCGCGAGAATATCGGGTGCGCGCGCTCTGGGGAACTGTTTTTGTTTTACGGATGGATTTTTAGGTAGCTAACGTTAGTAAAAATATAGGAAGTTAAAAACCTGTGCATGCGTTTTAAAAACATTCAACAAAAAATTCAATATCATATTCTTGCTGTATTAGGCTAAAATATTTAACGCGACAGAAAGGATTGTGTGCAGCTAGCTAGCAAGCTGGTTAACGATCTGATGAATGATCGGCCGTACCTAGTTCGCCTGGACGTCTAGCTATCGTTAGCTTGCAAATACACAAGACAGAATGGGTTATTTGAAATTAATAGAAATAGAGAATTTCAAGTCCTACAAAGGTCGGCAAATAATCGGACCTTTTCACAAGTTCACTGCGATCATCGGACCAAATGGATCGGGTAAGTGTGCACGACTTGATAATTGGCCCTAGCTAGCGTGCCAACTAACGAGAATATGCGTATCTGGCTCGCAGTGTCGGGCTTCCGTCAACACCTAACAATTTAGACCGGGGATTTGTCTTCAGTAGGGGAAGGCCTGTGTCATTGCAGCAAGTTGTCTGAAGTTTGTACGTGCATAATTTAGGAGCTAACGTTAGATAGATTTTTGTGAATGCAGATTGTTGTGAGGTTACGTTTAAAGCGACTGTTTAAGCAACCATCGCGGCACTTTAATCCTCTTGTTTTCTCTGTCATTAGCTAACGTTAGGCGCTAGGCGCTTTAAATGACGTTAGTCCATTCGGTATACCGTTAAATGCATTGACTTATCGAGACACATTAGCTTTAATATTATAAAGTGCACACATCGTTTAATGTTTATCCAATGCAATAACGTTATATGTTAGGTTAGCCAGCTTAACGGGGTAGCTAGTACTAGCTAGACTAGCTTGTCATGCAATATGTTTCCACGTTATTTGTCACCCTGTCGCTGTTCACGTAGTCAGTGTGCTTACTCAAACAAGCTGGTGATTCTCACTTATTAACTAATTTCCACAGGCAAATCCAATCTAATGGACGCCATCAGTTTTGTTCTGGCGGAAAAAACGAGCAACCTGCGCGTGAAGACGCTGAAAGACCTGATCCATGGGGCGCCTGTCGGTAAACCTGCGGCCAACCGCGCCTTCGTGAGTATGGTGTACCGGGAGGACAACGGCGAGGAGCGCACCTTCACCCGGGTCATCATAGGTAACTTACCGCTACGCGCACATCGCTCCTCTGACAACCAGAATCTCTCCCTGAATTGCTCTGTTCAGTTTGGTTCTTTTCTCTTAGGGTGTTAAAACAGTGTTTATATGAACCTCTTTCTGCCACAGGTGCCTCCTCTGAATACCGCATCAACAGTAAAGTGGTGGGGCTGTCCGACTACAGCGAGGAGCTGGAGAAGCTCGGCATTCTCATCAAGGCCCGTAACTTCTTGGTGTTCCAGGTACTGATGGCGTGCAGCCTTCACAGGCACTTTACCAATGAAAGCATGGCGATGTTTGTTGTCACAAGATAGCAGATAAACGTACAATTAAAATGTCCCAAATAATGATCCGTCCAGGTGTTAACACGTTTTTCACCAACTCTAAATCAGATTATGCTTTTGCACTTAAAAAAAAAGTATGACAGTGTTGTTAGGGGATTTGACAGATGTAGAGATAGTTTAGTAAGCATTCAGTGCACATTCATCTGCAAAAATAATATAGAAAAACAGCGCTCAAAAATATTGTACCACTACAAAAGGTACAGAAGCGGAAGAAGTTAAAGAAGTGGTATAGGTTTCACTCCCTAAGGATAAACTTTGCAGAAGAAAATGGACATTTTGGCATTCAAGTCATTTTCATTGTGAAACGTAATCCTGAAACCTACCCTGGTAGCCAGATGCCTATCTGAGAGGTGATATTTTTGTCTCTCTCTCTCTCTATATATATATATACATATATATATATATATATTATATTTTTATAATTATTATAGGCATTTAGCAGACGCTCATTTATCCAGAAAAATTATCTGGCATTTATCCAGAGCGACTTACACAACTTTTTAGCATTTTCTTTTTACATATTATCCATTTATACAGCTGGATATATACTGAAGCAATTCAGGTTAAGTACCTTGCTCAAGGGTACAACGGCAGTGTCCTACCTGGGAATCGAACCTGCAACCTTTCGGTTACAAGGCCAGTTCCTTAACCATTATACTACACTGCCGCCCTCATTCCTCTCACTCTCGCTTGCAGGGAGCAGTGGAGTCCATCGCAATGAAGAACCCGAAGGAGCGAACGGCTCTGTTTGAGGAGATCTCGCGCTCAGGGGAGCTGGCTCAGGAGTATGACCGCAGGAAGAAGGAGATGGTGAAGGCGGAAGAGGACACACAGTTTAACTACCACCGCAAGAAGAACATTGCTGCCGAGCGCAAGGAGGCCAAGCAGGAGAAGGAAGAGGTGGGTCTGTCTTAATGAAAATGAAACCCTGTGCAAGCCTCCCTGACTCAGTGTGAGCTTGGTACACAGAAGCTGAGCTGTGTGTGAGGGGAAAAAAAAGGCATACGAGGCAGGGATAACATTGGTTACTGAGTAGAGGTCTTTTCAGTTCCGCTCCAAAACCTGAATACTTGGGACCTGCTTGTGCCTGAGTCTGAAATTAAATTTGTACGGTCGGGTCCATTTTGATTGTCACGGGTCTTGGGTACGTGCAAATGCAGGCGATGAGCCAGAGAGGACCTGTGAGGGTTTGACTGCTTCTTATTTTATTTAATAAAAAAACTTTAGTGATTGTATTTAACTCTCTTTAGTGGGGCTGAGCTATACCATGTTCATGTGAGTAGTGCTTGTCGTCTGTCGGCCACTCACAAGGGGGGATCCAAGGCTCCCTGAAAACCTTTTGCTTCAGTTGGTTTTCTTCTGTTTGAATCTGAAACTTGTTACTCCTTTTTTATTTCATTTATTTGATTGACTGAGCACCCAGTGTTTTAATCACAACTTAAACTACTTTGCTGCTCAGTTCACACAACCCTAAGTAGTGAGACTAAGAGTGCTAAATGCGATCAAGATGGAACCATTATTTTGAAAAGGAATATGCAGATTATGTGAGGGAGGGCACAGTGACCAAAAACCTGTAGCGAATTCACCTTTCTGAAATAGTCTTGTGAAATTCTAAATTTTTCTGAAAACTGAAATGGTGGTTCCGAAATGGTGGTAACTTTCTCACTTGTGATGGTGAGCATAGTGACAACGAAGCAAGGTAGCCATGTTGACTTAGTTTGTGTGTTTCCCGTGATTACAGTGATGTAGGCATTTAATCCAAGGTGAATTTTCATCTAGTGCTTAATCTAATAATTTTAATGTCTGGTAGTACCGGAACATTAGTATATTTTATTACATGGGTTTTCAATTTTTTTTCTTATGCACTTCATGTCCCAGGTAAACCTTGCCATATCTGGGCAAGTGTAAATTTATTTGGGGCAAGAAGATTTCTTACCAGCTTTTCTGACCAAGCATGTGTGAAAAAAACCTTAACATTAAAGCCTGCTTACTCCCCCCCCGCCCCCCCTTCCCCAGGCGGAGCGATACCAGAGACTGAAGGATGAGGTCGTGAGGGCCCACGTGCAGATGCAGCTCTTCAAACTTTACCACAATGAGGCAGAGATTGAGAAACTCAACCGTGAGCTGTCCCACCGCAACCGTGAGATTGACAAGGACCGCAAGCGGATGGACCGCGTTGAGGAGGAGCTGAAGGAGAAGAAGAAAGAGCTCGGAAGGATGATGAGGGACCAGCAGACAGTGGAGAAGGAGATCAAGTGAGGAGCTATTTTCCATGGTGCTCCTCTGTGCATGCATGGGGAGTGACATGGTGATTTCCCATGATCCTCCTCTGCAAGTGCATGTCCAGAGAGATGTGGTGGACATTATAATAGCCTAGCAAATTACATTGTTTGGTTAGCAGGGTTAGGGATAGGGTTACCTATTCAGAATTTTTATTTTGATTCTTGGTTTGCGTAGTTTAAATGCACTAGTGGTTCAGTGATGTTGCATCCATACTCACTTGTCTGAGAATGTTGTTAGCCAGCTCTGATGCTATTGCTCATATTAATTGGGTGATTGCAATGCTGCTTCTCCTACATTGTAAATCTGCCTGGATGAGAACGTCTGCTAAATGAATGTAATATGCGATGTAATGCCCTCTCCAGGGAGAAGGATGCCGAGCTGAACCAGAAGAGACCGCAGTACATCAAAGCCAAGGAGAACACATCCCACAAGATCAAGAAGCTGGAGGCAGCACGGAAGTCACTGCAGAGCGCTCAGAAGACCTACAAGAAGCGCAAGGCCGACATGGAGGAGCTGGAGAAGGAGCAGGGAGCTGTGGAGACCGCCCGGCAGGAGTTTGAGGAGCGCATGGAGGAGGAGGCACAGAGCCAGGGCCAGGACCTCACCCTGGAGGAGAACCAGGTGAGTGGGGGAGGCGACCATTTTACATTCCTCTTATGCTGCAGACATCAACCAAGGGAAAGTGTTTGACTGGACTTGCTAATCTTAACTCCTTTTGTGACCACAGTTCTCTTTAATCCCCCTACCTGATTTCTCTCTCTCCCTCTCCAGGTGAAACAGTACCACCGTCTGAAAGAGGAGGCCAGCAAACGGGCCGCTACCCTGGCCCAGGAGCTCGAGAAGTTCAACCGAGACCAGAAAGCCGACCAGGACCGACTGGACCTGGAGGAGCGAAAGAAAGTGGAGACGGAGGTAAAGGGAGGAGGGTTAAAGCGTGCTCAGCACGTGCAGCCCTGGCTGTAAAACAGCTGGGTCAATGCACATAGGGAGAACAGGGGAGCCTGAGCTTTGCTTTACTTTACTTTTCAGGCCAAGATTAAGCAGAAGATCAGAGAGATTGAGGAGAACCAGAAACGCATTGAGAAGCTGGAGGACTACATCTCCACCAGCAGGTACTGCCCAGCATGGCACGGTAAAAACGCTCATCAAACACGGACTCAGTTTATGGTTAGAATTTATGAATTCTGTATGAAGTACTGGAACTCCATTACTTGAAATTACCTTGTGGAAGCGTCTGCAGCTTGCACAGTTTACAATTTTGCATACAATCCTTTTCTAAAGCCGGATATTATACTAAAGCAAGTACCTTGCTGAATGGCACAACGACAGCATCCCAGCTGGGAATCAGTCCCTTTTAATCAACCTTTGACTTACAAGCCCAGTTTCCAAATCATTATACTACACTGTGGTCCTAATTGCATGTCCTCACTTGCCCCCCCCCCCCTTATCTCTCAGGCAGTCTCTGGATGAACAGAAGCGCATGGAGGAAGAGCTGACTGAGGAGGTGGAGCAGGCCAAGAGGAGGATTGATGAGATCAACAAGGAGCTCAACCAGGTAACACCGCCTGCAATGGCCTGGCTCACAGCACACACTGTCTGCATCTGTGTGTCTGCGTAACCCTAGTGTGCATACCATGTGGAGCCGTGTGTTTGTGTGTAATGCGAGTGTGTGTTATGCCTGTGTGTGTGTGTGTGTGTGTGTGCGTGTGTGTGCGTGTGTGTGCGTGTGTGTGCGTGCGTGTGCGTGTGCGTGCGTGTGCGTGTGTGTGCGTGTGTGTGCGTGTGTGTGTGTGTGTGTGTGTGCGTGTGCGTGTGTGTGTGTGCGTGTGTGTGCGAGTGTGTGCCTGTGTGTGTGTGTAAGGCTAATGTGTGTAATGCCTGTGTGTATGCCTTCATAGGTCATGGAGCAGTTGGGAGATGCCAGGATCGATCGACAGGAGAACAGCAGGCAGCAACGCAAAGCAGAGATCATGGAGAGCATCAAGAGACTCTACCCTGGATCTGTGGTGAGAGCAAGAGAGCGAGCGAGCAGGAGGGAGGAGTAGGATAGAGGGGAGAGGGGAGAGGGGAGAGGGGAGAGGGGACGAGGAAGGAGTCAGTGCCCAGAGGGCAGGAGAACCTTTCGTCGACATGCCAAGCTTCCGTCCTATCTATCAGTCTGTATTCCATTTCATTTCGTAGTGTGCTTACAGCAATGGACCCTTCAGTTCACATATGGTCTATGTGCCATATGCCCAATTAAACCCCTTATTTTGGCTTTCATGGGATCTTTAGGCTCTTGTTTCCATAATTTGTGATTGGCACTGAATGGGAAAATGTTGAGAGGTTTAGGATGAGAGAACAGGCGATGGTGCTGTTAAAGCAGCAGCAGGTTCACCTCTGCCCCCCCCCACAGTACGGCAGGCTGATCGACCTGTGCCAGCCCACTCAGAAGAAGTACCAGATCGCCGTCACCAAGGTCCTGGGGAAGAACATGGACGCCATCATCGTGGACTCTGAGAAGACGGGCCGCGACTGCATCCAGTACATCAAGGAGCAGCGCGGAGAGCCCGAAACCTTCCTGCCTCTGGACTACCTGGAGGTACAGAAACCTAAAGCCTATGCACAGCCCCACAGCCCTATACCCACAGCTGGGGGCATTACTTGAAAATTGTAATATATTACATATATTACTAGTTACTTTTTTTAAAAGTAAAGCGTTATATTACTGTATTACCTTGCAATTAAGGTAATGCGTTACTCTGTCATAAAATCACTGAAATCTGTTAAATTATTCCCCTTTCAGAAGTACGATTATTAGGACCATTTAACCTTACGTATTCATTATAAAATGTTGTTGAAATATGTTGTAGCTTGTTTTACAAAACGATTGAAAAACGTATCACCTTCGTAGCCAGTAGGCCGAAAGCAACCGATAAAATAAAAGTCTACCCGTATTCGTTCTTGCATTCTCACAATGCTTTGCACTTTTGTTAAAATCCTCATGAGGGCGCTTCACGCCAGTTGACTGTGATTAATTCAACAGACAAGACGTATGGAAAATAGCCTTTTTAATTAACCTTCTTAAACTTAAAAATTCAGCTCGTTTCAATTGACAATATAAACGTAGTAACAGGGTGTTCAAAATGTTGTTTTTTCTTTTCATATTGACAAATATGAAAAGCTAATCAAATGAAATATAGGGCTTTCACATTCAGTCAGTGTGGATTTGTGGAAATAGGTTAAATACGCTACTGCTTTTAACGTTCAAATTATTAACACTTAAACTCATCAAACAATGAATTTCATTAAATCCCATTTCAATAAGGTAGCCTATTGAAATGTAAAGGATAACAAAAAATAGCCCGTGCAGCTGCCATCTTGTGTTCATTGAACTGCGCACGATTGAGTTAGATTGACAACTTACTTTACTTCCGTAATGCCAAGGATTATTAATCGATTGGAGAGTTCTTCATAATAAATAGCCTTAGCATATCAAACACAGCATGAAACGTAGCCTACAATATTAGGTTGAGTAACACGTTGATAATTTCGAAAATGTAATTTATATAGTAATGCGTTATATTACCACGTTCCCGAAAAACTAATGTTATTACAGTAACGCATTCCTTTAGTAATGCGTTACCCCCAACTCTGCCTATTCCCCTGGTATACATGCTCTTATACCCAAGCATGTCCCTTAAACTAAACCGTACAGACCCATCTCATGCACTCCATATGCCCATCCCAATAACCAACTATGGACACATTCATATACAACCCTATACCACCACTGCACCCAACCATATACCCACAGCTATACATACCCCAATGCCCCTCCTATGCTCCGTACCGTTCCTATATCCGACCCCGAAAGCACTCAGGCATTGACTTTTATGTTGTCCAGTTGTAAGTAGAGTGCGTTCACCTTTGCTGCTGCCCCCCCCCCCAGGTGAAGCCGACCGACGAGAAGCTGCGGGAGCTGCGGGGGGCCAAGCTGGTGATCGACGTGATTCGCTACGAGCCGCCGCACATCAAGAAGGCGCTGCAGTACGCCTGCGGGAACGCGCTCGTGTGCGAGAACGTCGAGGACGCGCGCAGGATTGCCTTCGGCGGACCCTACAGACACAAGGTAAATCCCTGTCCCCCCTCGCAACTGATCGTAGATCAGCCTACCCAACCCACATCCCAACCCCAACCTTTCAGTGTAAACCTCTGATTCTGATCCAGGATCAGTGGCCAAGAGCAGAGGCTGTAGTGTGCACAGGGTAAGCTGAACCTTTTCTCTGTGCAGCTCAGACAAAACAGCTGCTGTGTTGGCATGACAACAGTGTTACAAATTACAGAGTTGGGTTTTTAGCATACATATTTCAATCAGGATAAATGCCAAATCAGTCACACATTCAGAACTCTTGGTTTTCTAAAGGATTCAGTGAGCCAAACAGACTTTATTAGCATTGAACAGGAGTTACTGGGGAACGTGCCAGAATAATGTTGATTAAAGGCGCTGCAAATGAGCTGCACCATTGTGAGTGGGGTGGGGACAATCAAAATTCCTCCATAAAGTGCCATTTTCAGATAAGCGCAACCTACATAAATAAGCACCAAAGAGACATAAATGGGGCCTGCTGGGTGGCTCATCCTGTTAAGGCACTGTTCTAGTGAATGGGTGGGCCCCATGGTTCAGCATCGAATCCGTGCCAGAGACCTGTGGCGGGCATCTCCGCAGGGCAACGGTTGACTAACATTGCCCAAGGATGGGCGGGCTTCAGTAGGCCGCGGTGACAGCATCTCATCATGCACTAGTGACCCCCTGCAAGTCCACCTGTTAAGCCGCACCTGGAGCGTACATGCTTGTCTTTAATCAACAGAGGTTTTGGTAATTGGCGCTGATACATTCTTTCTTTTTGTCTCTCTCCCCCTCTCCCTCCCCCTCTCCTTCTCCCCTCTCTCCCTCAGACGGTAGCTCTGGATGGGACTTTGTTCCAGAAGTCGGGTGTGATCTCCGGAGGGGCCAGCGACCTGAAGGCCAAGGCCAGGCGCTGGGATGAGAAGGCCGTAGACAAACTGAAGGACCGAAAGGAGAAACTCACAGAGGAGCTGAAGGTTCGACCTCACAATGACACGCAGCATCACAGCCACTGTCACAGTTAAACAGCACACGCGCGCACTGTCGGTTAAAGCTGTCACAGTTAAACAGCACACACGCGCGCACTGTCGGTTAAAGCTGTCCCAGTTCAACAGCACACACGCGCACACTGTCGGTTAAAGCTGTCACAGTTAAACAGCACACACGCGCACACTGTCGGTTAAAGCTGTCACAGTTAAACAGCACACACGCGCACACTGTCGGTTAAAGCTGTCACAGTTAAACAGCACACACGCGCACACTGTCGGTTAAAGCTGTCACAGTTAAACAGCACACACGCGCGTACTGTCGGTTAAAGCTGTCACAGTTAAACAGCACACACGCGCACTGTCGGTTAAAGCTGTCCCAGTTAAACAGCACACACGCACGCACTGTCGGTTAAAGCTGTCACAGTTAAACAGCACACACGCGCACACTGTCGGTTAAAGCTGTCACAGTTAAACAGCACACACGCGCACACTGTCGGTTAAAGCTGTCACAGTTAAACAGCACACACGCGCACACTGTCGGTTAAAGCTGTCACGGTTAAACAGCACACACGCGCACACTGTCGGTTAAAGCTGTCACGGTTAAACAGCACACACGCGCGCACTGTCGGTTAAAGCTGTCACAGTTAAACAGCACACTACTCATTGATCTGCTTTAATTACATGCTTTTAATTATTTAGTGATCTCATTTTGTTTTTAATTAATTTAAAATAAAATTTATTTATTTATTTTCTTCCTCTCTCCCTCTCCCTCCTCCTCCTGCATCTCTTTTTCCCGCCCTCTTCTTGCGCTCCCCCTCTTTCTCTTGCCCTCCCCCTCTTTCTCTTGCCCTCCTCTGTGCAGGAGCAAATGAAGGCTAAGAGGAAGGAGGCGGAGCTCAGGCAGGTGCAGTCTCAGGCTCACGGGTTGCAGATGAGACTGAAATACTCCCAGAGTGACTTGGAGCAGACCAAGACTCGCCACCTGTCCCTCAACATGCAGGTACGCACCTGTCAGCTGGCAGTGGAACCACACCACCGCCACATGTCCCCATGGCAGTTAACATTTTGTGTCAGCCCCACTACCCTCTCTGCAAGAGCGGTGTTGTATTAACCTTGCCTCTCTCTTCAGGAGTTTTGTATTAACTCCGCCCATTTCTGTAGGGCTGGTTGTGTGTTAATCCCACCCCTTTCTGAAGGAGTGATTGTGTATTAATCCCGCCCCTCTCTACAGGAGTGGTTGTGTATTAACCCCACCTCTCTCTGCAGGAGAAGTCAAAGTTGGAGAGTGAGCTAGCCAATTTTGGGCCTCGCATCAATGACATCAAGAGGATCGTCCAGTCTCGTGAGAGAGATATTAAAGAGCTCAGAGACCGCATGAACTTGGTGAGAGACTAAATTCTTGTAAATTATGTAAATGCTTTTCTTGGCTCATAGACATACATATTCATATTGTTGTCATGTTATGATGTGTGCAGGTGGCAAGTTGTTCAAATGGGTCTTTGTAAGTTGCAGCAGCCTGTTCTGAAAGGGTTTGTTAGTGTGCCTGTGGTGTTATGGGTGGCGACTGAGGTGATTGCTGTGGTCCTACAGGTGGAGGATGAGGTATTTGTGGAGTTCTGTAAGGAGATTGGCGTGAGAAACATCAGGGAGTTTGAGGAGGAGAAAGTGAAGAGACAGAACGAAATCGCCAAGAAGCGGTAAGTTCCTCCACATGTCCTCCCCATCCGGCTTCACCTTTGACCCTTCAGGCCTCCCCTTTGACTCCTGCCTTCATGGCTCGGCAGGCTGGAGTTTGAGACCCAGAAGACCCGACTGGGGATCCAGCTGGACTACGAGAAGAACCAGCTGAAGGAGGACCAGGAGAAGGTGCAGATGTGGGAGCAGACGGTGAAGAAGGACGAGAATGAGATTGAGAGACTGAAGAAGGTAAAGAAGGAGGGAAGGACACGGGGTAGATGGGTGTTGAGCGACAGAGGAGAGGAAAGAGCAGTACTGAAAGGGCCAGCAGCATTCTCGAGCTTAAACCTGTTTCCCGTCCATCTCTCTCTCTCGCTCTCTCTCTCAGGAGGAACAGAGGCATATGAAGATCATAGATGAGACGATGGCACAGCTGCAGGACCTGAAGAATCAGCACCTCACCAAGAAGTCTGAAGTCAACGACAAGAACCACGAGATGGAGGAAATCCGCAAGAAGCTGGGTGGTGCCAACAAGTGAGGACCGCACACACTGACACATTAATGCATGCAAAACATGGTACTCATGTTCAGACACTCAAAATAGTCTTGATACATTAGTGTTGATGGCAGTTATTGATAGCTAGATATTCTCTCTGTGGCTGGTGAACTGATTGCAGTTTGGTGTAATAAATGTCCACTGCAAAGTGTTGTATTGCGTCTTTGTACTCCATTATATTGTATTGTATTGAGTGTTTGTACTGCAGTGTGGCATAACGCCTGTCTGTACTGCAGTGTCTGGTAATGAGGACATTACATTATAGGCATTTAGCAGACACTCTTATCCAGAGCGACTCACACAACTTCTTATTACATTTATCCATTTATACAGCTGGATATATACTGAAGCAATTCAGGTTAAGTACCCTGCTCAAGGGTACAACGGCAGTGTCCTACCTGGGAATCGAACCTGCAACCTTTCGGTTACAAGTCCAGTTCCTTAACCATTATACTACACTGCCGCCCGGAGGAGCTGTATTATAGTATAGTGTAATGAGTGTCTGTACTGCAGTGTGGTGTAATGACCGTCTGTTTGCTGCAGGGAGTTGACACAGCTGCAGAAAGAGGTGACGGCCATAGAGACCAAGCTGGAACAGAAACGCAGCGACAGACACAACCTGCTGCAGGCCTGCAAGATGCAGGACATACGACTTCCCCTCAAATCCGGAACCATGGACGACATCAGCCAGGGGGAGGTACAGCCACATGCTTACCACACAACACACACACTGCATACCCACATACACACACGCACACACTTAAAAGTAAAACGTTATACAAATGCACAGCACAATATGCACACACTCTCACACACTTATAACATGGTACACACGCCCATACGGCAGAATATGCACACTCTCACAGTATCTCATAGTATGCATGCACTCACATGCACAACACAGTAACGCACACTAAACATTTGTTAGTGTATATTTGAAACATTAGCATGTTAACTGACTCGCTCCCTCTTGTGACTCAGGGGAGCTCGCAGACTGAAGAGTCCATTAGCAGTCAGAAGACCTCCAGCACCGTGCTGGCCAAAGAAGCCCTGATTGAGATCGACTACAGCATCCTTACGGAGGATCTGAAGGTGAGCTGCTAAAAGCTAAGCTTGTCCGTAGCTGCAGGGCTATGTCTGCTAACCGCTAAGCCTGTCCGTAGCTGCAGGGCTATGTCTGCTAACCGCTAAGCCTGTCCGTAGCTACAGGGCTATGTCTGCTAACCGCTAAGCCTGTCCGTAGCTGCAGGGCTATGTCTGCTAACCGCTAAGCCTGTCCGTAGCTGCAGGGCTATGTCTGCTAACTGCTAAGCCTGTCCGTAGCTGCAGGGCTATGTCTGCTAACTGCTAAGCCTGTCCGTAGCTGCAGGGCTATGTCTGCTAACCGCTAAAGGGCCTGTGTAGTATGTGTGCAGCCACCCCCTTGTGGATGTGCACAGCGCTCTCTGTGAGCTGAGACCATTCATACTAAAAGCTGATCATGTGTCCATCTTTAGGAATTACAGCTATGTTAAAGGGATCATTCTGGGTTTTATTCTGATGGTATTTTAGTTTTAGTGTATGTTTTTGAAAGGGTATTTCAGATACTCACAGGAGACAACCGGCCAGCTTTACAATGGCTGGTATTGGGGGCTTGTGGTCTAACTTGAAAAATTACACTTCAAGTAACTCCAAAGTAGCTTGTACAGTGACGTTACGTTGTTTCCGAGTAGATGGGTGCTGCTGTAGTAATTCTGTCAACGTGTAATAACGGTGTAACGATTCCGAAACCGCATTCGCAATTCATGAGCACGCAGTCGTTTATTCCATCTTAATAACTTTATTGATCCTTCTTGTAATTAGGCAAAGCACCAAACTTCAAAGTAAACAGTAGAGCACAGTTTACAGATACAGTTCAGTGATGTTGTTATTTAACTCGGCATTTTAACATGATTGACTGTGAAGCTGTTATGTCCCCACACATACAAATCCTCAAACTGAAGCATTGGGTCAGCACCAGGGTAAAATCCTCAAACTGAAGCATTGGGTCAGCACCAGGGTAAAATCCTCAAACTGAAGCATTGGGTCAGCACCAGGGTAAAATCCTCAAACTGAAGCATTGGGTCAGCACTAGGGTAACCGAAGCATTGGGTCAGCACCAGGGTAAAATCCTCAAACTGAAGCATTGGGTCAGCACCAGGGTAAAATCCTCAAACTGAAGCATTGGGTCAGCACCAGGGTAAAATCCTCAAACTGAAGCATTGGGTCAGCACCAGGGTAACTGAAGCATTGGGTCAGCACTACGGTAACTGAAGCATTGGGTCAGCACCAGGATAACTGAAGCATTGGGTCAGCACTAGGGTAACTGAAGCATTGGTTCAGCACTAGGGTAGCTGAAGCATTGGGTCAGCACTAGGGTAACTGAAGCATTGGGTCAGCACTACGGTAACTGAAGCATTGGGTCAGCACCAGGTTAGCTGAAGCATTGGGTCAGCACTAGGGTAACTGAAGCATTGGGTCAGCACTAGGGTAACTGAAGCATTGGTTCAGCACCAGGGTAGCTGAAGCATTGGGTCAGCACTAGGGTAACTGAAGCATTGGGTCAGCACTACGGTAACTGAAGCATTGGGTCAGCACCAGGGTAGCTGAAGCATTGGGTCAGCACTAGGGTAACTGAAGCATTGGCTCAGCACCAGGGTAGCTGCTAGCAATGTCGTCCACATTGGAATGGAAAGCCTCTCACATAGCACTCCCTGCTCTGTGTCCTTTAGCTGAGCTGTAGTGGACACTCTTTTTTTGTTTATCTTCCATCAGGATTCCTGCTCTGTGTCCTTTAGCTGAGCTGTAGTGGACACTTTTTTTTTGTTTATCTTCCATCAGGATTTCAATTGCTACTTTTCTTTGAGTAATAAAAAAATATAAGTTAAGCGGTTACTTTAACCCATCTTAAATAAAGTCTTAACTAATTGTTATATTCTAAATTAGAAGTTAACAGTTTTTTTTTTTTTGTTTGTTGTTGTTTTTACAAAAAGAAAAGAAAAAGATTGAAATTAAACTGTGGCTAAAAAAAAAAACCAAACCTTAGATTTGGAAAACCGTTGGAACCGTAATGTACACATGGGGATGTGATGGTCTAGGTGCAGCTGTAACTGTGTGTCTGTGTGTGTGTGTGTGTGCGCGCAGGATGCACTGTCTGATGAGGAGATAAAGGCAGAGATGAACAGCCTGCAGCAGCGGCTGAATGAGCAGCAGAGCATCCTACAGAGGATCAGCGCCCCCAACATGAAGGCCATGGAAAAGCTGGAGAGCGTCAGGGACAAGTTCCAGGAGACCAGTGACGGTGAGAGAGCGCACTGCGTTAGAGACTGTGTGTGTGTGTGTGTGTGTGTGTGTGTGTGTGGGTTAACTCTTGTCCCTCATTCCCCAGAGTTTGAGGCGGCGCGCAAGCGAGCGAAGAAGGCCAAGCAGGCCTTTGAGCAGATAAAGAAGGAGAGGTTCGACCGCTTCAACGCCTGCTTCGAGTCCGTCGCCACCAACATCGATGAGATCTACAAGGCCCTGTCCCGCAACAGCAGCGCCCAGGTGTGTATAAACACACACACACGCATGCAAACACTCACACACACAGGGTCAGGAAACTCATAGCTACCAATCTGTAATGGCTGCAAATTCATTTATTCATATTGGGAAGTGGGGCTGTTTTGTAGTTTGGTGTGTCGGTGTTATGACAGTGTCATTTCTATCTGTACCCAGGCATTCCTGGGGCCTGAGAATCCAGAGGAGCCATATTTAGATGGGATAAACTACAACTGTGTGGCTCCAGGGAAGAGATTCAGGCCCATGGATAACCTGTCTGGAGGAGAGAAGACTGTCGCTGCCCTGGCCCTCCTCTTCGCTATACACAGGTCTCACACATGTTTTGGCAGAGTGCTGATAAATATAACTGCGCATTCCAAATTTGGGAGAAAAGGGGGGTGGTGGGGAGATGTGCGCTTCTCCCTCTCCCTTCCCCTCTCTCTTTCGTGCGCCTTTCTCACATGCACCTGTCTGTGCGCCTACATCTGTAACGCTGTTCTTTCTCTCTCTCAGCTACAAGCCTGCACCATTTTTTGTCCTGGATGAGATCGATGCTGCCCTGGACAACACTAACATTGGCAAGGTCTGTTCAACACAGTGGACTTGATCATTAACATGGCTACTTGTGATGTGTCTGTCAGTGTGTCCGTCTCTCTAGTACTCGTCATCAATAGTACTTGATGAATGACTAATCAGTCTCTTCCTTCTTGGTTGCATTTCCCATACTGTAGGTAGCCAACTACATAAAGGACCAGTCAGTGCAGAACTTCCAGGCCATTGTTATCTCTCTGAAAGAGGAGTTTTACACCAAGGCTGACTCTCTCATTGGCGTGTACCCTGAGGTAACCACACACACACACACACACACACACACACACGCAGGCACACTCTCATGCATTACATTACATTACATTCATTTAGCAGACGCTTTTATCCAAAGCGACGTACAGTAAGTGCGTACAGAGACATCATCAAGATCATTACAGAACAGACAAGGCAAAGCACATCCTTCGCATAATGTAGCAGCTATCCCTAGCAATGAACGTCGACTGTAGTTCACAGTAAGCTGTGGGCAAATCAGCAACACCACACTACCATTCCAAATACTATTATAAACTATAATAAACAGACAGGGAAACACAGGGAACAGGGAAATGATATTCCTAGGTTAGAATATCAGTCAAGGTGGAGTCTGAAGAGGTGTGTCTTCAGGCCTCGACGGAATGCAGGCAGGGTTGGAGTAGAACGTAGGGGAATGGAAAGTTCATTCCACCACTGAGGAGCTAATGTGGAAAAACTCCGCAGTCGGGACAAGCGAGAGCCTTTGACACGGAGGGGGGGAAGTGCCAGTCGCCCTGCTGTAGAAGAGCGAAGTGGTCGAGCAGGAACATAGTTCTGGATTAACTCCTGCAGGTAGGCGGGGCCTGTCCTATTGGCTGCAGTGTAGGCCAGGGTCAGAACTTTGAACCTGATCCTGGCTGCAACTGGCAGCCAGTGGAGAGACCTCAGCAGGGGGGTTACATGTGAAAATTTCGGGAGGTTGAACACAAGCCGGGCAGCTGCATTCTGGATCAGTTGAAGAGGCAGAATGGCGCAGGCCGGTAGGCTTGCGAGCAGGGAGTTGCAGTAGTCCAGGCGTGAGGTGACCATGGTCTGGCCAAGAAGCTGGGTGGAGTAGGTGGTCAGGTACGGTCGAATCCTCCTGATGTTGTACAGGAGGAACCTGCAGGACCGTGCCGTCGCCCTGATGTGCTCTTTGAAGTCCAGCCGGTCGTCCAGGACCACCCCCAGGTTCCTTGCAGAGCGGGAGGCAGCCACCACGGTCCCATCAACGGTGATGGAGAGGTCATGTAGTGGGGAGGTCTTGTACGGCATGAAGAGGAGCTCTGTCTTGTCAAGGTTGAGCTTCAGGTGATGGGTAGCCATCCACTCAGAGATGTCAGTCAGACAAGCAGATATCCTCCTTAACCTGTGGGGTAGAGGGAGGGAAAGAGAGGAAGAGTTGAGTCATGCACACACACACACTCACACACACACACACACACATTCATAATCATATTTACAGGCACACTTAGACACTCATGGAAGCGCACACAGTTTTAATTAAACCTCCTCTTTCCACAGCAAGGAGACTGCGTCATCAGCAAAGTGCTGACTTTTGACCTCTCGCAGTACCCTGACGCCAACCCTAACCCCAACGAATAGGAGAGCGAACCTCCAACACACAGCGCCGGACACCACAAACACCTGCTGTTCTGAGCACGCTCAGCTGCCACTAACGGAGAGGGCTGAGACGATGTTATCCATGGTGTGTTAGGGACCATGTGTCACGTGTGCAGCGATGTGTGTGCTGCACACGTGTTCACTTCCTGTTATTTACATTTGTGGCTTTTTTCTAGTCATGCTTGCGCATTCATTTTTATCATGTAGAGAAAACTATGAATTATCTTTTTTTGGGTGGGAGGGAGGGGGGTGGGTTTGTGGTTGGGTTGGGATGCTGTTGGGGTCAGCAGCTGGAACCAGTTGCTGTCTGCAATTTGTATCATTTTCAGAACTTTAAGTCCTTTACACTTCCTGTGTGTCCAGCCCCAAGCTAACCAATCATGCTCTTGTATTTTCTGAGACTCTTTTGTGTACACTCTCTTTGTTTTCTTCTACTCTGTCCCTCCCATGTTAGGCGGTTCTATGGTAACGGTAGGACAGTAGCTTTCTTTAGCATGTGTAACCGTGTGTAGTGGAGTCTGTCGAAGGGCGGCCATGACTGACTTTGCAAGGCCACGCCTCCCCCGACAGCTTCTTTGATTTTATCATGATTAATGAACCTGTCTTAGCTCCTCCTGCATCTTTTAATAAAATAAAGTGCTGAAGTGTTTGAGTTTTGCTGTCTTTTTCCTATGGCTGCTCTTCAAAGGTTAACAGCAGAGGGGATCTGAAAAGCCAGACCATTGTGTGATTTATTGTCTTGCCTGTCGGCTGAAGCTAAGGAGGTTTTGGCCTGGTTAGTAATTCGTTGGGAGACCTATGAAAATAAGCTCCTGGAAGTGGTGTTCGTGGCCAGCAGGGGGCATTTTTCACTTTACTCTGAACAAAGCAGAAAATAAATGCTTCAATGCAGTGAAGGGATCACTGTCCTGTAGGGGGCTGTGTTTTTCGAGTGAGGTTAAAATGAACTGTGTGTTGTCCATGGCATAGATGACTCTCCCATCTCTGAGTGTGGCAGCCAATGGGATCTGCCTACAGCCATGGATGACGGTTGGAACCTCCGCATAATCATGAAGGTGGTGCTCACCAGGGAACTCTCGCAGGCCTTCGATCACAGGATTATTGCCCATACAAAAATGAACTGAAGTAAAAAATATAGTATAAGCATGTACTATTAACTTTGTACATTACTGTAGTGATACTATTGTCCTATTGTGATAAATACTAGCTTTATTATAGGGGGTGAAGATACTTTAAGGCTATATCATTCTTATAGTTTACTAGATAATATCAATACTGTAGTTCATTTTCATTTGGGTGTGCAGCCAGTTCCTCCTTTGATGCTGGTGACATCACCCTCTGTGGCTCAGTCCTCTTCATGATAGTGAGCAAATTGTTACAACTACTAGATGTTATTTCTCTGGGCCCCAAACTAGGGGGTCATTTTTCATCATAAATATCCTCAATGATGCTTTCATTCATGAGAAATCATCTTTCTTTTCAACAAGCATGTTCAAATTCAGATCTGTAGAATAAGTGAAATCTTTCACTTTTTACACGCGTAAGAATACACGCATTGATCATAAATGCCTCCAAGCACATTTTCATTCAATGATGTTGAATAGACATGATTTGCATGCAAAAATCACAAATTTAGGATCTTTGGAAATTTAAGATTTTTTTTATTCTCACTTTTTAGGGGTAAGCCTATAGTTTTCATAACGATGACCTGTAACGATGATGTTTTGCCCGTTGGTAAGATTTTCCCATTATAACCTATCCCAAAAGCCATATACCTCCATAATGTTTGGGACAAAGACATATTTTTTTCTTGATCTCACATGTGGTTAAAGTGCAGATTTTCAGCTTTATTAAAGGGTATTTTTATACATTTTGCTTTCACCGTGTAGAAATGACAGCACTTTTTTATACATAGCCCCCCCATTAGGGGGAGGGGTATTTACTCATGAAACTTGAAACAACTGTTGAGAATAACTATAGATAAGCCCAATAGTGATCAGACAAAAGCCTAAGCATAAATTTCTAATTTACTCAACTGCCTCAAGTGAAAATAGAAAGAGAAAAACAAATTGGTAATATTACAGATTACCTTAAAGAGGCTGTTAAAGATCTTAAAGGACATATTACATTGTGACTTTAACTGGTACATTCTCACTAACCAGCTCACGGTAGGTCAGCTTCATTAATGCCTGTCAAAGATATGTTGTTATTAAGTATAAATACAAAGTATAACTGGTACTGTTTACCCTTGTGGTGTACATCTCCTGAGGAGAATCCCTTCTACCATAAACTCCTGTGGGTATTTGTGTTTACTGCCAACACAAAGGTGAGCAAAGGCACTTAACAATGAAAAGGGTGTCTGACAATCTTCAGGCGTTGCAGATCTGTCATTAACATTCATAATGTTCATTGAGAATTTGAGGTTATTCTCTACACACCCCATTCAATCCTTCTGTAATTTGAGAAGTAGGCATGGTCTTGTCTCTAGAACTGTGAGCAGGCTGTATCACACTCATAATCAGAGAACATGTATAACAGACTCTCATGCAGTCAGGGAGCAGCTATAACACACTCAAATGTTCAGGAAGCCGGTAAAGCCAATGAACTGTGCTGAAAGAGGGGGGACAATCTTCAAACTAAAATGTATTAAACCTCCATTATTTATGACTGATGGATACCATTATGGAATGTGACTGTACAGTTTATGATTTAACAGCACAGAAGAACCTCCACCCTGGATACTAAAAATGCAGTAGGCTACAAACCATCCCAAATAAATGTTTTTTTATCTGAACGTCTGTAGTTATATTGTGACGTTTTTTTAAAACCGATAAAGCTCTAAATTCACTTCCTTTCACTCGCCACCTTTCCACCGTACAAACTCAGAGACGCCCATATGTTTTACACAAGCTCAGAGATACCACTTATTAGTCAGAGTGGACTGAATGTGCATCGGGTCTTTTTTCTTGTCTTCATTCGCAGCCTTGCCTGCACGCACAGGCTGTCTCCAGAAGGGATGGAGGAAGGACACGGGGACATGAGGCACCCTGTCCTGCTCATACCCTTCAGCACCGCATTCACTGTGAACCAGCTGCTCATTCACCTGAAAGAAAAATATAACATTAAAGAGCATCTCTACTTGGTGCAGAGAGTTATTTGTAGTCTCAGTGTCGCTAGGTACACTCAGTCTAGTACATGGATTCAATCAACGTTTGTCCTGAATCACGACTGCAAGCCAGTGCTCATTTTCTATTTGGTGATCACCGAATGTTTTTGCAGAGTTTGGCAATGGCTGAAATCAGCGTCAACTGTGGTTGTGAAGAAAAAAAAGGACATTTTCTAAGAATATAAATGACCTTTTCATTGTGAGTCTATTGACGACGATGCTGAAAGTGTGGGAAGTGTGGCAATTTTATTCATGTTTGTTAAAACATTTTTAAATTCTTCATTTAAAAAAAATGTAATGAATCCCACGAAACAGAAATGGTGCAGAATGTGTTCGGAGGGAGGGTTTTACCTTGGTAAAGAGCTCAAACATGTGATGGGTGCATGCATGCTCCTTGAACACACTCTCCATCTCGATTGTCAGGCGGCATCCATATTCTGTGTGCCTGTGAGCTAACTTTCCTTAAAGGGAACATATCACAGTTTCTTTATTTCAAACTGTTTTTGTCCCAAATTATTCATTGTCCCCCAATTTTGTATTGTTTCCCAATTTCAGAGGAGAGACTATACTTCCCTCACACATATTGTATTCTGTCAAAATATATCAGACATTTTTTGTCCCAATTGCAGTGCATCTTCTGAACACAGCACAACCTCATACAGCGTCTTATATTTGTTTAGTCACACCTCAGTTATACTGCTCTCAGAGTTGTCAAATATCAAATGTGGATTATTGTACAGTGTTGCATTTTTACAATACAACTTTGCATTGCTATTTATGTCCTCAGTGTATCAGTCTTCCAGCTTCCAGTCTTTGGGCCTCATTCATGAAATGTTTCTAAATATGTGCGTATATTTACAGTACATACAAAACAAGTTTACCAACAAGCCGGATTTATCAAACTGCTGTGCAGGAAAGGCAAATTTGTTGTTCCGTGCATATGTTCATACATTCCTTATTTTGCGATTAGCATAAATCCATGCCCATGAATTGCCATATATGGAAGTTGCTAATTCCATTTACAGGTGCATACAAATTCAAAATGACCCAGAAAAATTATTCCGACACTGAAATTTAAGTTTTATTAGCAGATGTTCAGTAGGCTAAAGGATAAACAGAATTGTATTGTCAGTACCGGTGTCATAGGAACTGGTAAAGTAAAAAGGCCTGGCCAGAGATAACGTGCCATCAATGCAGGATCACCCGTCACACTAACAGTTAAAGTACAAAATGGATCAACATTAAATTGCAGGTGAAGAAACGCATAGCTGCACGCAAAAGCACCACAGCTCGTGGACTACAATTCATGGAGAGCTGGGCTAGTGGAGGCAGACTACAGGCCCCTGACAGACCAGGCCCTTCACTGACTCACTGCCGCACAAGGGGATGAGGACAATCCTGCCAAGTGTAACACTCCCTCCCTGAACACAGATCTGGCCAATTATGCGTAGCCCAGCCATAATTTGCACTGGCATGGTCAGGGCCCAATTTTGTGTATGAGATGCTTTGGCTGAGATTGTCGTGGTGTAGATGAGATTTTGAATGCTGCAGGTGAGGTTCTAAATGCTGCAGGGGAAATCACATCATTTAGAGCAGGTGAGCTCAATCACTGTTGGCTGTTGGAGCAGGAGAGAGGAAGGTGTGTCCTACATACCTCATCCACAGGTACATCCTCCTGGCATGTCGAGCTGGCGTCATGGGAAGACCCGCCCTTGTTTTTCTCTAAAAGCAACACAGGAGTGAGAGGAGATGGCAGCAGGGTTCTCTTTTATTCAACACTGACAGGTCATTGGTCACTCACACGTAAGAATGATTTCTCTCTTACATGTGCATTCCTACATGGTGCATGCACATTCTCTCTCTCTCTCTCTCTCTCTCTCTCTCTCTCTCTCTCTCTCTCTCTCTCTCTCTCTCAAGGAGAAAAACAAAAGTAAAAGCAGTAATCTACTAAAAATGTATGTCTAAACTCCCCTCCGCATCTACATGACACAGGGCCCCGTTAATCCCCCACAAATGCACAAACTTTGGGAGATCATGGACAAGACCATAGTATGCACATTCAACGCCTTGCTGCCACCAGCCCCCTCAAAATATCACCTGCCTCAACAGACCCCGTGCCTAGCCTCTTATTTTTCTGCTGAGCCAAGTAGCCATCTTAGCCTGCCCAAAAATATAATTGAGCAAGCATACTTTTGCCTTCTCTGACACCTTGTACCTTGGCCCCCCGATATACACCTGCCAAGAGAAATGCGTTCCCAACCCCCTACACCATCCCCTCAGTATCCCCAGCAGACCCTCCAATCTACCACACTCCAGAAAAAGGTGCTTAACTGTTTCTCCCTCCCCACAGAATAAGCAACCCTCCCCTATGGTTGGATCAAGGTGTGCCACGTGTCTGTTTGTTGCAATGGCCCTGTGAATAATCCTCCACTGTAGATCAGCAGTACGCTTCTCCACAGGAGGTTTATACAGGGAGCGCCAACATCCCCTCAGTGAAGAGTCAGGCCCCAAATCCCCTGACCACCCCGACGATCTCACTTCCCCCAAGGCATCCTGGTGTTGGACTTTTACTGCCACAAGATACAGGGCCTTTTTGCTGACCCCCTGAAAGTCGCCCAACTGTGGTGTTTCCGGATTCAGCAGGGAGTTCCCCAGATCCCTCTGGTCGTCATAGACGGCAGCCACCGATACTGGAGGAAACTCCTCCCCTGTCTCTCCTGGCTTACCAAGGCGGAAAAATTATCTGCAGCGCCCCGCTGTGGGAGGCAGGAAAAGCAGCACGGATCCCCTCCAGCAACTGCTGCATCAGTCTTGTGGATCTCATGCCAACCTCCTAGCCAGCTCACTCGCTGACCTCCATCCACCTCCGCACACAAGGTCACCCAGTTTAGTGACACCTGCAGTTTGGAGGCAAGTCTGTATATTTATGGACTGCAGCAACCCCATTGGAAACATAGGGTTGTGGAGAAGAGGCTCCTGCAACACCCACCCCTCCGGGCAGGTGGTGCCCCGACTTAGCCTCAAGGTCTGATACCACGCCTGTAGTACCGAGTTGTAGTAGGGCGTGAGTCCTGAAAAGTCCACCGCCCCTGGCCTCATCAAAAAAAGCTGGCAGTCATAGCCTAGCCCTCCGGCTCTCCGCAGTAAAGCCCAAGCCAGACCCCTCCATCTGAGAAAGGGGTGATACAGCAGCCGTCCGGCAGCCTGTAAGCGGAAAGCCGTGAGCCTGCTTTGCAAGTCCACCAGGCCCTGTCCGCCTTCTTGCAGTGGGAGGTAGAGCACTGCTGCTCTTATCCAGTGCTGCCCCGACCAGAAAAAATTAACCAGCCGTCTCTGCAACTCTTTTAGTAGGCCCCTGGGAGGCTCCAGCACACACAGCCTGTGCCAGAGCATCGAGGCAGCCAGGTTATTTGTGACCAAAACTCTCCCCCGATAAGACATTTGTGGCAACACCCACTGCCATTTAGACAACTTGGCAACCACCTTGTCCAACATTCTCCTTGAAAAAGTACATCATGTGGGACAGTAATTTCTTTTCTTTCTTTTTTTTTCTCCTCTCTCTCTCTGTCTGTCTCACTCTTTTTCTTTTCCTTCTCTGTCCTCTCAATTTTTTATAGCTCTTGTGAGTAAATTTTAAGCATCTTTTGAATATGTGATGTAACAATAAAGCTGTTTTTAAATTCAAAAATTCTCTCTCTCTCTCTCTCTCTCTCTCTCTCTCTCTCTCTCTCTCTCTCTCTCTCTCTCTCTCTCTCTCTCTCTCTCTCTCTCTCTCTCTCTCTCTCTCTCTCTCTCTCTCCTTCTCTCTCTCTCTCTCTCTCTCTCTCTCTCTCTCTCTCTCTCTCTCTCTCTCTCTCTCTCTCTCTCTCTCTCTCTCTCTCTCTCTCTCTCTCTCTCTCATGTACACACGCACACTTCTCTCACCCTACCTTGCCGATGAAAGCTTTGGGTATCTGGCGGAGAGCAGACACTGGCTGTTATTCAACTTCCCATAGATTTCCTGCAGCTCCACGTCTACTTTATCAGCCGCAGTCATGTAGCCGATCCTTCCGTGAGCCATGATCACCACCACACAGCAGCTGACCCCTCTCTCTCTGTCCAGGAGACTGGCCCGAAACCTTCTGATAGCACAAAACACCTCCTGAAACACAGCAAATGTCAGATCGAGGGTCAGGGTCCAAAAAGCACACTGTTTTAGCTTATTATCCACAGCACTTATACAGAATGAAGAAAGTTTAGGACAATATAATGTCTTTACTGTTGATTCTTGTTTGATCTCCTTTTTTGAAGTTGAAATAAGTTACCTTCTTTGTAGGGTTTATTTCGATGCTGTAGTGGAACCTGTGCTGTGTGAAGATATTCCTCAATCTCCTCATGTCTTTGACAGCCCCATCCCTATTGCTCAAAATGCATAGCCCGAGTGCCAGTCGCCGACTGCTCATATCATACCTGTCTGCTTGAGGAAAAACCTGTAGGAATGGTGACAACCTCAGCTCTCCCAGTGCTACTGCGGTTTCAGGCAGAGTAGAGAAGCAAAGCCCTCAAAACCACAGCTGTCTCTCGATTAGCTGACTGAGCACAAAGCCCACGTCCCCAAGCTGGAAACCAGACCTGGGTCAATTACCATTACGTATTTGTATTTCTGTATTTACAATTACTGCAATTACCTCTTCCAAATACTGTTTTATAAATGACAAATTGTATCCTGTTTGGCAATTACTAATTGAGTGTTTTTTTATTTATTTTTTACTAATTGAGTGTATTTGCAAGTACTTTTGAAGTGTATTGACAAGTAATTGCAATGACTTCAAATATGTACTCCAATTCCAAAAACGTTGGGACAGTATGTAAAATGCACATAAAAGCAGAAAGCAGTGATTTGTAAATTTTCTTTTACATATATTTAATTGAAAACAAAGTACAAAAAATATATATTTAATGGTTTGTCACTTTGTTTTCTCTGCAGACAGTTTCCTCTCCCTTCCGGTGGTTTCCCACACCTCTGTGGGTTAACTTTCAGATCCCCACACAGTCGCACCTGGGCCTCGTACCCCGAGCCCTTACAGTACATCATAAAAACAGACGACAAATGCCTTCATCCATCCAGAGGCCAGTCTGTGAGGTGACAAAGGCATATTATTGACACACTGAGTAATCCAGGAAGCTTGTTAACAAAATGTCCATATTTATAATTTGGGGTGGAGCTAATCAATCAGTTGATTGAGCTCACCTGCTCTGAATCAGTAATCTCAGCTAGGGTATATACGTAAGTTACCTGTGTAACTTTATTTTTGTGTTTGGAGATGAAATATTGATTGCGCACTGAGCTCATTTGAATTCTTTTTGTCTGAGAATCTGTCCTGGCTACTGACCCCTGCTTGTAAAATGTTACCTGTAGGTTCCAAGATTGTACATGATTTCATCACGCCTGAATATATCAAGGGAAACTTCAAAGAACTGCCTAGCACGCAACCCGCCTAGCATGTTACCACTTAGCACGTTATCAGCAGAACTGAGAGCCACCCAGAACGTTACCAAGAGAATATAATCTGTCCTGGATCCACTCTTTAAGCTGCATGATGTAATGTGACTGAAGTCAACAGCATTGCCAAAAAGTTCACCAGCAATGAGGACAAAGCATCCAGTGTTACTTCTAGTGTCTCATCCAATAAACCTATGGGAAGCCCTCTGGATAAAGAAATATTCAATGTCTTAACTTTCTATTTCTTTCCCACTTACTTTATCAGTGTTCTGTATACGCCACTGAATAAAGCACCTGGCTGTCTATGATTGTCACAACTGGTCTGAGGGACCTTATGGATATAGTATGTGTATAAGGTTCAGAGATGGGGCGAGTGAGTTGGAACCACAGTCAGGAGTTCAAGGAGTCGCGCCCTGAAGAGGACGTGGCACCCTCCATCCTACTACCGGCTAACAGGGTTCGTAGCAGCGATTCTCTAGGTTGGCTACCAAATTGGAAGAAAAAGGGAAAAATTAGAAACAAATAAAAAAAAAAAAATGTTTAGCTGTACTGTAACAAAGGGGTTTCAATTTTTAGGTTGAAGGTGTCTTTGTGCTGAGTTTAGGTTATTGTGATGTACAAACAGGGTTGAATTTCCAAATACAACCCATGAATTGAAGTACAAATAATTGAAAATTTTGAAAACTTTTCAAATACTAGCAAAAATATGAATTTAAAGTATTTTCAAATACATGACAATACTTTCCAAAAGTATTTTCAAATACATAGAAATAGTGATTTTCAAACAGGATACAATTTGTAATTTTTAAAATACAACTTTGAAACAGTATTTGAAGTAATTTAAAATACAGAAAATATGTAACTGACCCAGGTCTGCTGGAAACCGGTCACACTCTCCCCACTTGCCTCCTCGGGATTCCGAGCTCTGTGGCATGACTGAAATAAAGACTGGAGTTGGTGCTCTGCTTTGTAAAAAGTTATTGCAGTGACATAACACACCGTCAAATCAAAGTGCTCATTATAAAGGGTGGTTCTATGACAAAATCAAAAGCCAGATCAGCCTCTCTATTAAGCATTTACAAATAAATCAAGGACTATTGATTTAGTGATAATAACATCATCTTTTTTTACGTAACATGAACATCAGTGACTAGCTACCGGAGTCCTTTTGGCATAGTAAATAAATTAGGCAACAATTACATTGTCAGACATCGGAAGAGATGTGAAAGTTAAAGTCTACCTTATATTTGTTTTTAGAAAAATAAAAACAAGGTATTAGGCTACCTGTATGGGAGGATACAATTTGCTTACTGAGTCCTCCACGATGCACTTTTCATCGTATGCCTTCAATTTCAGTTCGCTGGCTTCATCTTTGAGCGGTTCAAGAGTCTTTGAGCGGTTTCTAGCCATCAAAGAGTTGTTATTTAGCAGCAAATCACAGCAGAATTCAATCAAATGGCATACTTCTATTCGTAGTTCCAATATTTCTCTCTTCCGTTCAGCTCTGGTTTTCTGACTTGACCAGACGCTCATCCCCGCAAGTTCCTTGCTTCGTTCATCGTGTATGCTCCTGGCTTCGCGCAGCTCTTCAATCACGGCATCCCAGCGTTGCTTCAGTTTAGAAGTCGAGTTGGGTTCCAGAAGTGGAATCATGAAAATATATGCAGCGGTGTCTGTGCAAAGGTTCGATGACCTCCCATGCTCTCGCAAATCCAGACTGGGGGGTTGGTGCAATTTCCGTTTTATAGTTTATTATTGATCGAATCATGTTTTACCTGTGAATTCTTAGCTCTTACCAACTCTCTGTGATCGCTTTCTCACACACATGCGAGTTTATATAGGCTTACTGCTCGGGAGGTTGTCAAATTCCCCTAAATGCACAGGAAGTTTACTGCTCGGGAGGTTGTCAAATTCCCCTAAATGCACAGGAAGTTTTTATAGTGTTTCATATTTCTCTTAAATTCTAAATTATAACGTTAATTAAAACAGGGAACTTTCGACGCAAAATTGTTAAAAAACAGTCACAGCCTGCGAACACATTCGTTTATATGCTTATCAGCTCTCAGGTTACACTACAGAGCCATAAAGCAGCAGGGTGCTAATAGCCCAACCCACTTTTTTTATTTGTTTACAGCCTTCACCTCGCCGCAGTCACAGGCAATAAAATGCATATCAAAAAAACTCTTGGTACAGTTTCTACACGCTAAAAAAATCAAGATCCGATTTAGGAACAATTGTATGTACTGAAAAGTTGTATAAATGAACATTATGTGTTTTTTCCCCGTGCGCACTTCACTACGCATACAACCGATGTTCTTCCGGTTTTGTTTCAATATATTTTATTTTCTACAAGATCGCTTGATAAACATGTTTAATCAATTAATTTTATACCTGGTTATGCAGTTATAACTGTTCTCTGAAGAATCTTGAACATTTTTTTCGTAATCCATTCTCCAGCAAAATCTCGATTTCCATGGTGCGTACCCATCGCATTTGCGTTTGTACTACGTTACTACCGTTGCGTAAAAACATTACTAGACTGCTTCAGGGTTGATCTAACGTAAACCACGTAGTTTATCTTCTACGGGGTTTCCTGCCCTTTTAAATTATGTAAAATATGTCATATTCTAGCGAATGGGAACGGCGCTGTATCCACGCGTAACGACAGCCCATAGGGCAATCGGCTGTGCGCTCCTGACTGTCGACAGCATCAGATGACGCCTGTGGCCATTTTTACCTGAGTTATCCTGGAAGGGATGGACTGGATTGCTGTACACAAGTACGGTTTTAGTATATCCAGATGATATTTTAGCAATGTGTAGCTTTTTTGTGAGCTGAAAAACTGTCCTGTGACGTATTTTCTCTGTACGCATACGAGGATTTGCTGTATGGTGTAATGGCGCTGGTCATGTCTTTGCTGCTTCAACTATTGCGATTATTTTATACATTTATACGCGAATCGTGGCAATCAACGGTGGAAAGAAGAACGCTTATTTCACGGTTGCTCAGGTTTTGGAGGTGTTCCACGCAGTGTCCCAGAGGTGAAGAAGTCTGTGCTCTGGCACAGAGAAATCTCTTGTGGCATGGGACCTGTGCCTGGACATGTAAGTGTTTTTAAAATATATAATACAAATTATTTGTTACGATCCAGGGGAAGGTTGGACCTAAATGCACGACTGGGAGGCAGATTCAAAAAAAGGAATATTTATTAAGCGTTGGGGTAGTCCCAAAGCTGTACAGAAAGGAAAACAGGGTATATACACAGAACATAAATAAAGTCCTACACGGACTGCTCCAAGCCGGAGCTGGACTTGAAAACAAGGTGGGTTCCAAGCCGGAACCAAAAGGGGTGCAGGACTGGAAGTCCAAGCCGGACTAGCTGCAGGGAGTGCCCTACGTTCCAAGCCGGAACTGGAACAGGGACTGGACTGGAACTGGACTGGAACTGGACTGGAACTGGACCGGGAGGTCCACTCAGGAAACAGGTGCTGGAACGGAATGCGTTCCAAGCCGGAACTGGACAGGAACTGGACTGGAACTGGACCGGGAGGTCCGTTCAGGAAACGGGTGCTCGAACGGAATACGTTCCAAGCCGGAACTGGACTTTAACGGAATGGTGGGCTATACACCCGGGACTGGACTGGAACTGGACCGGGTGAATCACTCAGGTGCAGGTTCTGGAATGGCGCGAATGTTCCAAGCCGAAACTGGACTTTACTTAGGCGGAGAATCTCACTCGGGACTGAACAGGAACTGGACCGGGTTTACAACTTGAGTTAAAGGGTAGAAAGCAGAGGTTAGTAGCAGGGTTCTGCAGACAGGGTTACGACCGGGAGGTTTTTAATGGAGGTTAGTCGACAGCCAGGGTAAGCTGGCGAAAACCCCGACGGGGCTGGGAGGTGAGGTGTAGCTTGGGTAGATCTCGTCGGAGCCGGCCTGAACTCCAGGGATCCTGGAAACCGTAACCGAAGTACAGGAGGTAGCTACGGCCGGACAGGAACAACAGAGAGAGATAGCCAGGCAGACTAGGCAGCGGATCTAGACCCGAGCTGGAGGTGGGAGTACCGCAACACACTCACACAACATATAGGGAAGACAAACACTGCTACAGGGAGGCTGGAACCACGGCGTCTGGAGATTTGAAGGGAGACAAGTAAGTAGCATGCAACAGCGAATGTTACGGGAAGATAGCTACCCAAACCGCAGAACAGGTGAACAGATTAATCACAGCGAGGAAGCGTGACAAGACATAGACAAGGTAGGTTAGTTAACAAACTGTAACAGGGTCAGAACGGTAACACACGTAATGAACCGACAAAGAAGGGGAGACAGCAGGTGGGTTAAATAAGGGAGTGAGATAGGAATCAACAAGGCACAGGTGCGGAAAGAAACCGGGAGTGCTTGCTAAATTAGACAGGTGAGGAATGCAAACAACGAGAGGGGAAGGCGATAGGCGGAAACTAAAGTGGGCACAAAGAGAGCCAAACAGAGGGGAAACGCCCAACCTGAAGCAGAGGGGAAAACACGGACAAGGGAATCCAACAAGACACGGAGGGACATGACAAAACCGGGAAAACTGGATGGGAACGGAACGTCACAGTACCCCCCCCTAAAAAGGACGCCTCCTGGCGTTCAACAGAAACGCCACCGAGGAAGAGGGCAGGAACGTTCAGGAGGTCGGCCACAGTGCGGACTGAACCGCACAGGAGGCCAGTCGTGGCGCGGGGCGGAGCCGCTCAGGAGGCCGGCTGTGGCGCGGGCGGAGCCGCTCAGGAGACCGGCTGTGGCGCGGGCGGAGCCGCTCAGGAGGCCGGCTGTGGCGCGGGCGGAACCGCTCAGGGAGGCCGGCAGAGGCGCGGGCGGAACCACTCAGGAGGCCGGCTGTGGCGCGGGCGGAACCGCTCAGGAGGCCAGCCGCGGCGCGGGCGGAACCGCTCAGGAGGCCAGCCCGCGGCGCGGGCGGAACCGCACAGGAGGCCGGCGGCGTAGGGGGGGGGGGGCGGGGGGGGGGGGACTGGAAGAGAGGAATGGGGCGGGACTGAATGACTGGGACTGGAGGGCTGGAACGTGGCGGGACGGGAGGGCCGCAACGTGGCGGGCCAGGAGGGCTGGAACGTGACGGGACAGGAGGGCTGGAACGTAGCGGGACAGGAGGGCTGGAACGTGGCGGGACAGGAGGGCTGGAACGTAGCGGGACAGGAGGGCTGGAACGTGGCGGGACAGGAGGGCTGGAACGTGACGGGACAGGAGGGCTGGAACGTGGCGGGACAGGAGGGCTGGAACGTGGCGGGACAGGAGGGCTGGAACGTGGCGGGACAGGAGGGCTGGAACGTGGCGGGACAGAAGGGCAGGAAGGGGAACGGACAGGAGGGCTGGAAGGGGAACGGACAGGAGGGCTGGAAGGGGAACGGACAGGAGGGCTGGAAGGGGAACGGACAGGAGGGCTGGAAGGGGAACGGACAGGAGGGCTGGAAGGGGAACGGACAGGAGGGCTGGAAGGGGAACGGACAGGAGCGGCGATGACAGCATCGCCCAGGAAGCAGGAGGCGGCGACGACTGCGTCGCCCTGGAAGCAGGAGGCGGCGACGACTGCATCGCCCAGGAGGCAGGAGGCGGCGACGGCTGCGTCGCCCTGGAAACAGGAGGCGGCGACTGCTGCATCGCCCAGGAAACAGGAAGCGGCAACTGCTGCGTCGCCCTGGAAACAGGAGGCGGCGACGGCTGCGTCGCCCCTGGAAACAGGAGGCGCCGACTGCTGCATCGCCCAGGAAACAGGAGGCGGCGACTGCTGCATCGCCCAGGAAACAGGAAGCGGCAACTGCTGCGTCGCCCTGGAAACAGGAGGCGGCGACGGCTGCGTCGCCCTGGAAACAGGAGGCGGGCGACTGCTGCATCGCCCTGGAAGCAGGAAGCGGCGACGACTGCATCGCCCTGGAGCAGGAGGCGGCGAAGGGCTCCTCGCCCTGGGGACGGGCGACGACCACCACATCATTGCCCTGGAGAGGGGCGGTGGAGGCCGTATCTTTGCCCTGGATACGGGCGGCGAGCAACGTCCGCGTAACCTGCTCTGACAGGCCCCTAAAAAGCTCCAACACCCCATCAAGACGGCGGCCCCGTCGATCACCAACCGCGGTCTGGCAGGCGAGGGCGTGGACGGATCTGCCCTATAACATCGTCTTGGGAGCTGGAGGGAGCGACGGTGACTGCATAATCGCCCTGGGGAAGGGCAGCGGAAAAGGACTCCTCGTCAGGGAACTGCCGACAAGCGACGTCTGCGAAACTTGCTCCGCCAGACCCTTCAGCACCTCCAACACGTGATCCACCTGGCGGTCCAGTAGATCGTCGGTCGCGGATTGGGAGGCGAAGGCGTGACGGAACTGCTCCACAACGTCGTCTTGGGAGCTGGAGGGAGCGACGGCGACTGCATAGTCACCCTGGGGACGGCAGCGGTGACCGTAAACATCGCCCTGAGGGCTGGCCGGCGGCGACTGCGTAGCCTTGGAGGCCGGCCAGAGGGGACGGCGATGGCGTCGCCTTGGAGACCGGCCTGTGGCGACGGCGAGTGCGTTGCCCTGGAGGCCGGCGGTCCTAGCATCGCCCGGGCCTTGGCTCTCACCAAGGCACTGGCTCAGGTGCTTCTCCAGAGCATCCTGGCAGGCCAGTTCGTAACGGGACTGCCTAGCAGCATAGCGCCGAAGGCGGGGTGGAGCGGGGGACAGGAAGTCGGCTAGGTCCTTATCTGGTCGGTTCATTCTGTTACGATCTGGGGGAAGGTTTGGACCTAAATGCACGACTGGGAGGCAGATTCAAAAAAAGGAATATTTATTAAGCATTGGGGTAGTCCCAAAGCTGTACAGAAAGGAAAAACAGGGTATATACACAGAACATAAATAAAGTCCTACACGGACTGCTCCAAGCCGGAGCTGGACTTGAAAACAAGGTGGGTTCCAAGCCGGAACCAAAGGGGTGCAGGAACTGGAAGTCCAAGCCGGACTAGCTGCAGGGAGTGCCCTACTGTTCCAAGCCGGAACTGGAACAGGGACTGGACTGGAACTGGACAGGAACTGGACAGGAACTGGACTGGAACTGGACTGGAACTGGACTGGAACTGGACCGGGAGGTCCACTCAGGAAACGGGTGCTGGAACGGAATGCGTTCCAAGCCGGAACTGGACAGGAACTGGACTGGAACTGGACCGGGAGGTCCGCTCAGGAAATGGGTGCTGGAACGGAATACGTTCCAAGCCGGAACTGGACTTTAACGGAATGGTGGGCTATACACCGGGACTGGACTGGAACTGGACCGGTGAATCACTCAGGTGCAGGTTCTGGAACGGCGCGAATGTTCCAAGCCGAAACTGGACTTTACTTAGGCGGAGAATCTCACTCCGGGACTGAACAGGAACTGGACCGGGTTTACAACTTGAGTTAAAGGGTAGAAAGCAGAGGTTAGTAGCAGGGTTCTGCAGACAGGGTTACGACCGGGAGGTTTTTAATGGAGGTTAGTCGACAGCCAGGGTAAGCTGGCGAAAACCCGACGGGGCTGGGAGGTGAGGTGTAGCTTGGGTAGATCTCGTCGGAGCCGGCTGAACTCCAGGGATCCTGGAACCGTAACCGAAGTACAGGAGGTAGCTACGGCCGGACAGGAACAACAGAGAGAGATAGCCAGGCAGACTAGGCAGCGGATCTAGACCCGAGCTGGAGGTGGGAGTACCGCAACACACTCACACAACATATAGGGAAGACAAACACTGCTACAGGGAGGCTGGAACCACGGCGTCTGGAGATTTGAAGGGAGACAAGTAAGTAGCATGCAACAGCGAATGTTACGGGAAGATAGCTACCAAACCGCAGAACAGGTGAACAGATTAATCACAGCGGAATGCAAAAACTCCGGACCAGAAGCGTGACAAGACATAGACAAGGTAGGTTAGTTAACAAACTGTAACAGGGTCAGAACGGTAACACACGTAATGAACCGACAAAGAAGGGGAGACAGCAGGTGGGTTAAATAAGGGAGTGAGATAGGAATCAACAAGGCACAGGTGCGGAAAGAAACCGGGAGTGCTTGCTAATTAGACAGGTGAGGAATGCAAACAACGAGAGGGGAAGGCGATAGGCGGAAACTAAAGTGGGCACAAAGAGAGCCAAACAGAGGGGAAACGCCCAACCTGAAGCAGAGGGGAAAACACGGACAAGGGAATCCAACAAGACACGGAGGGACATGACAAAACCGGGAAAACGGACTGGATGGGAACGGAACGTCACATTATTATTATTATTATTATTGTTATTATCATCATCATAATCATCAACAGTATGGAGCGTTATTATCTAGAGTATTTTTAGTTTGGTGATAAATGGATTCTCGCAGGAGTTCGCTAGTTAGCTTCTATGTTGTCACAGGCTGGTAAGGAGCTGCTAAAGGGGTTTTGTAGCGTTCATTTGCAGTTTCTTTGTGTAGCAACCAACACAAGGGCTAGTTGAATTCACGCATGAAACTACACCATTCTCAGTACTTTATTTCACGGTTCAGTCAAGACATTACAGTATTATAATAATGTAATTTAGTTTGTGCAAGCTGACAAACTAATTCATAAATCCTAGTTAGCTACGATTGCTAATTATGTTGGAGCTAATATCAGACGTACTGTGGATGTAAGATTTTTTAATGTATATACGTATATATATATATATATATAATATATGTGTGTGTGTGTGTGTGTGTATATATATATATAAATTATTATTTTTTTAAATAAAATAAAAAATTTTTTCCACTTAATTGTAATACTTGCCATATGTCTTTTTGAGATAATTTGTGTTCTCATTTTTTAGTGATTCTACTTAGGAATGTACTTGAATCTGTCTTTTTCAGGGAGGACAGTGAAGACCTGACACCTCTGTCGTAGGAGGTGGTAACAGACAGGTTTGCCAAATAAAGTGATGTATAATTCATTACGTTTGCTGTAAAAAGTCAAGTTGAAGGCTTGTTATAGATAAACCTGTTATTCTGCTGGCTTATGGGGCTCTGGTAAATCTAATTTTGAAGTACAGTGCCATTTTAAATGTAAAGCAGATTGGTTGGATAACATTAGGATAAGTAATCCTTTTCGGAGAGGTATTTGGGCACTTTTGGGCACGCTTTGTAAGTGAATACCCTCATACACATAAACACAAAACATGTGTAGGTTAATTTTCTTCACATTCTGTATTAGAAAAAATGTTTTAAAAGAAAAATAAAGTTTTCTGATGATTGACATGCCTAGACAGAAAGATATGCACATGTTTTATATTTGGCGAGGTTTGGAAAGGTTTTGGGACATCTCGGCCCCGTTTTGGTAAAAATACCAATGCATAAGGAAAGCCTGTAGATATCTTTACCAGATTGTATACCCAAGTTGACAACATATTAGTGCAATAGTATAAACAATTCTGGCTTGCTCCAGTACTTTGAAGTTCAGATATTCAGTGATAAACTATAAAAACACAAGGCGTTTTGTACTTTTTTTTGTATTCTTATGTGTATTTTGTATAAACTGTATGTGACCACTTTGACATACATTTATTCTGTTCCAAATTTCTGAATGGTACAAGCCTCTTCTTTCATTGAAACTTTCAACCATGGATGTGCAGTGAATAGTTTTTGAGATATTGGCACTTGACACTAGTAAAAACTAGACGAAAATTGGGCCAAATGGGCCAAACTAAATAATGTCCTAAAATGTTGTGCTTTGCTCAGATAATGCTTTGATTGCTAACCTATTAGTGGTGAATAATAATAATAAATATATATATTCGGTATGGCAGACTGAGTTTTTCAGAATCCAGTCCTTTTGAGAAACCTTTTGTTATGGTCCGAGAAGGGACTGGACTCAAATGCACGACTCAGAGACAGAAATCCAATAATCCAGGTAATTTATTACACGAGGCAAAACAAGGCTAGAATTCAAAACACGAAGTGAGACAAGACAAGAGTTTTTCCAAAAACGAAACTTAACAAAACATAGTGAACTCGAACCCAACAACACTTAACGAACCGGCACAAGACAAAGAACACCAGGAGAATATATAGGAGAGTTAATGAGCACCAATTAAGTGCAGCATGAGAATGTATGCATGAGTGATTAACAGAGCAGAAAGCCTGAGGAATGCAGGCGGAGAAAGGAATGGGATAGGCAGAGATAATGCAAGGGAAATGAGTGACACGAAGAGGGAAACCACGCCCAGCCAGCAGCATGAGCAAGACAAACAGGAAACATGAAAACAAGACACGAAACGCGAGACCCGAGAACAGGGAAAAACAAGGAGCACAAACGGGGACGGGGACAGAGAGTGTCACACCTTTATCCTTTATTCCCAAATGATTCCTAAATTGCTTCCACAGTAATATCAAGTGATAGGACTTATATAAGTACATTTCATATTACATTTAAATTTAGGCATTAAGCAGATGCTCACCAGAGTGATCTACACAGATTACATTCTTACAAACAATCAATTCATACAGCTGGATATTTTGTGGAAGCATTGGCCAGGACAGCCTTGTAAAAGAAATATTAATCTCAAGGGGACTTTCCTGGTAAAATAAAGGATAAATAAGGGGAAGTCCAGCCATTCTGGATCTACAGGTTTTGTTGTTATGCCGGAAGCTTATACTGCCATTACGAAAGACAAATATATAGCCGTGAACACTTCAGACCTGGCAGTCATATGATGGCTCACAGATTCGATATGGCAGACTCTGAGTTTTTTCCAGAACACATAAGTCGTTTTCAGAAACCTTCATTCCTAAATGATGGCACGTGCATCTATGATCCACCTGAGGGGTTGTGGGAAAAACTGCAGAGAGAGTATGTTGAGATACATGTTCAGTATGAAGATGCTTGTTTCAAGCTGCCTCCCACTGACCAGCAATTAGAATACATGGAGCAGGTCAGAGAACTGTTGAAGGAGTACAGGACAGTTGGGGGCAAGCTAGAAAAGTTGAAAACTTTTTCCCCGCTTGCATTCCTCACGCTCTCTTCTCTGTTAATCACTCTCGCATACATTCTCACGCTGCACGCAGTCATTAGCTCATTAACTCTCATATATATTTTCCCGGTTTTCGTTGTCCTGTGCCAGTTCGTTAAGTCTTGTTGTTGAAATAACTCTTGTCTTGTCTAGTATCTAGAATTTAAGCCTTACCTTGCCTTACTTTTGCTGCTTCTAAGTCTTGCCTAGCCTAGCGTATTGAGGCTACTTATTTTGTTCATGCCTTGCTGTGTTTAACGCCTTGTTCTGCACTGCTTGTCTGCCAGCCTGCAGCTATCCTAGCTCCACTCCACGCAGCCCCTGTCTCCCGCATCCCGCTCCTCCTCTGCTACACCAACCCAGGATTCCCCCACCGTCCAGCCCCTTGCCTACTCCCTCTCCCGTTCAACCCCCTGCTAACGCCATTCCAGGATCCAGTCCCTGCCTTTATTCTCTCCCTATACTTCTGGAGTTTGGACGAAGTAATAAATTCACAGACAGGAATTATTGCAATTCCTGTCTGTGAGTCGTGCATTTGAGTCCAGTCCCTTCTCGGATCCATAACATTGCGTTCACGTCATTTAAATACCATGTATTCTTGCTCCCATTACAAGTGAACTGGGCATTTTGGTCTTAAGATGAGGAGTGGCCAGGATTATTTTTGGCGTATTGCTATCTTGAGCCAGCAGAAAGCGCTTGCTCTAAAACCACCACAAACCTGGTCTAAAGTCATATCGCAGTTGTTTACATGTTATTTTAACGGCACATATAAGTGCATCTACATAGGCGTGTGCACAACGCGCGTACACCCTCCTGTCTGTTACACACAGGGGCGCGCACAAGCATGACAAAAAATATCAAGATTACAATGTGAAATATTATTATTGTGTAGGCTATATAAAAAAATGCATAAAAATGGCTTTCCATTTGCTGATGACACCTATATCAAGCCGAATGCGCAAATTGTCATTTACACCTAATGCGCGAATTGTCATTCAATGGAAACTTGCGCACTGCAATAGACGGACATTTGAGTTCTGAACATGCGCTTCAGATGTCATTACAATACAGTTCTCTGGGCCTACAGCCTGTAAGTAAATAGAATGGTTTTGACTGGAAAAAGTTCAAAATCTTGTCCAGTGAATATTGCATTTCTTGTTTTTCAAATAGCCTAAGCTACAGCGGATTCGCTGTGCACAAGGTTTTTTCCATAGCCTACGGTTAAACAACGGAGATAAATGTCACCATGTTAACTGAATTTGAACCTTAGTATTCTTCGTCCTTCATATTTTTTGAAATTACAGTGACCAAGTTTCAATAGTACGCTCAGCTTATTAAAACCCAGCTGATTTCACCTGTTATTCCATAACTGAACAAAACGATTTTAAAGAGAACTAAGCGTCTAATTAGAAACGAAAACAAATTTGCAGCACGTTACACAATTAATTCACAATTAATTTTAATGCCATTCTCTGCATGTGCGCTGCATGTTCTCTGTTTTCCCTGCTGTAAGTCGCACGTTTTGTTTTAAAGAATTACGCTACGAGTAAAACAGGTTGGTCACATTTCCATAAACAGGACATTATAAAACAAGGGGAAATATGCGTGAACATTTGGGTTGCCAACTTGACAGCTTTATTGTATTTAGTGTCATCATTAAGGCAAAATAACGGTATTTATGTTATTAATCAATATTACTATGCAGGTAGCCTAATGAACTTCAGATGAAGCTTGAACTTCGAACAGCCTCATGGAATTGATGTTTGACACTTTCATTGCATAATCAAACGAAATTCGTTGAACAAGCAGGCTAATTTGGCGTTTTCAAAGTTGAGACTGAAGCCATTGATAGCTTATTCTCAGCTGTTGCATGTCCTTTTCACAAAATTTAACCGCATATATTTTGTAAAATATCAGCCCTGTCGGGAATTACCGGGAACTCATAGGCTAATGGTTAGTCAAATAATATTGATCATACTATTGATCCATTTAGCCTATTCCTTGATCGCACTAAACACGCACAAGCATGTCTGTTTCACCATCAAGCAATCCGCCAAGGTGGAAAAGCAGGCTTTTAAAGGGAATGGGATATGACATTTTGATTGGTTTATTGCATGTCACGCCCAAGACACACCTATAATTAATGAAGAGACTAGGTTCAGCCCATTTGCACGTTGCGCCGTGCTTAGCGCCCAAAAAACACGCCGTTAAAATAGCAAAAGTGTACTTGGACACGCCCTAAATGGACTTTACGCTATGCGCTTAGACCAAGTGCCAAGATTGCCAAGACAGAGCCCCAGGAGTGACTAAAGCAGAAATTTGACAGTGGGACTTGCCAGTAGCTTTTTTAATAAGTAAATACATTTACTGACATATTCAACGGGACCAACACGATCAATAGTCATCCATCCTGGGTAAAGGGTAGGAATCAAACTTAGTCAAAGCATTTACTTTCTGATCGTCTGAATGTTCCATCTGGCTTTGGACCCAGGAGAGCTCCAAGCACTCTGGCTAGGAACAGCAATATCATGTACAGTCATGTAAGCAACCCCTTTACCAAGGAGAGCATGCTTTTCTGGGCTGACATGCTAAGGATGTTTCACTGGTGCAGAATCTCCACATTGATACAGTGAACCATCATGCTGATTTGGCTAGGAACATCAGGAACAAGCAGAGACAAATGAGACAAAAGGACAATACGTGCAGACAATACGTCAGTATCAGGAAGATGAGAAAGATGATGCTCAAGGTCAGCAAGGATCACCAAATTATTTAGCCAGCCCTTAGGCACAACCACATCTTGTACATTGTCTGCCTCAGTAAGGGCACAAGTCAACACTGTAGCGGAGAATTTAGGTGAGCACAAAGTACAGGATTCAACGATAGTTTGACTTGAAAAATTATGGTATAATCACTGAAAATAACCCCGATAGACTGTCGTCGTATTTTATTTGCTTTGGGTGCACCTTGGAGTGTTTAAGTGCGTTTGGTAGTGGATGCTACTAGTTTCCTACGAGTTGTGCTAGCATTAGCAATGTGTGTATGTCCAAAAGAAGGGACAGCATGGAATTATCTGAAAATGGTTTCCATCAATCAACTACATCATGGGTAAATTGTAATTGAGACATTATGTCCAAAATTCCGAACTAACCCTTTAATCCATCCTGCCAGCAGGCTACTTTGCGTGTGGGTAAGAGAGAGAGGGAGAGAGAGAGATAGGGGGCGGGGTGGAGTAGTTATGTTTTACACATGGCGACTTGCCTTCTTGAGACCCGGGGCTAATGGAAAAAGACCCGGGATTATAGCCAAATAGCCAAGGCCTAGGCACGTCGATACTACTTTGTACTCTTGTACTATTTTTGTGAGCAAGAAAGTTTATGAATACCAATAGAAAAATAAACCAACACGGATTCTAAATAAATATATGAGGGGATTGCGAGTGTTTCACCTGTGCATGTGCGAGTGTTTATATATGTATGTGCAAGTGTTTAACCAATGTATGTGTGAGTTTCTCATATGTATGTTTGAATGTTTCACTTGTGTATGTGTGAGCGTACAGTAGTATGCATGCATGTGTGAGTGTTTTATACTGTATGTGTATAGGCAAGCGAAGTTTGAAATAAGGCCTAAACGGCCCCTCAGTTTTGAAGTGATTTATTAACATAACAGGAAAGGTCAACATAATAGCCCTCAGCATGCAGCTGGAAACAGTGAAAGTGAAAAGGTGAAACTATGTACACAGAACTAAAGTGACTGAAGAAACAAACAAAAACACAGTTCTTAAGGAATAGGTTTTGCCATTTTCCAATCCGGACCTTATTGAAAGGTATTTTTCCATAATTTATAATCATGCATGGCACGACCTCACTGATAGACTTACCATCGAGAAATTTACCTTTTAACCACAGCTTCTCTGTGGCTTTCAATAGGATTCAATAGGGCAAGTAGTCAGGCCTTCAAAAACCATGATAAATTTCCTTTTAGCAAATGGGAAACTCAGTCTACTCAGACATGTCTTTTTATGTTCTACCAAAAAATGGGTTGCAAATCATGCTTTCCATCAGGCTTTATTGAATTAATTCTGAACTTCTGAAAATCCGTTCTCTTGGCTACATCCCTGCTGGAATAAAAGTGAAACTAGCTGACAACAATGCTGAGTTTGTTTACTTTATGGGGCTGCTGCCAGATCTAGTTTACAAATAGTTGGGATGTAATGCGGAAATTGCAAGAAGTTTCCAAATCAAATAGGGGGGCAGGGAAACTGGGGCTAAGTGTAGGCAAGTCTAAAGGTATGTGTTTTAAGTTCTTGTTTGAAATACTGGAAGACTGGAGGGAGTCCAGGAGTCTGAAATGAGGGGGGAGAGTGTTCCAGAGCCTGGATGCAATGCAACTGAAAACCTGTGTTCCCGGGGTAGAGAGGCGAGCGTGGAGGGTAATGAGGAGACCAGCAGAGGATGAGTGAGTGAAGTGAGCAGGATGGAATGTAGGCCTGGAGAAGTTCAGTCAGGTAGATGGGGGCTAAACCATGAACAGCTTTGAAGATGAGGAGAAGGATCTTGTAATCAATGTTAAGTTTAATGGGCAGCCAATGCAATTTGCTGAGGACAGGGGTGATGTGGTTATGGGGCATGAGTGTGGACGGCAATACGGGCAGCAGAGTTTTGGACTAGTTGGAGTTTGTTGAGTTTCAAAGGATACCAGAAAGGACAGTATTGCAGTAGTCATGGAGGTGACAAGGGCATGCATGAGGATTTCAGTGATTGGGACAGTGAGGGGCGGAGTCAGGAGATGTGGCAGAAGTGAAAGTAGGCAGTGCGAGTGAACGATTTGATATGAGGTGCAAAAAGAGTGCTGTCAAGGATGACACCGAGGCTCTTAATGTGGGTGGAAAGGGGAATCTGTGGTGTTATCTGGTAATGAGTAGGTCCTTAGATGTAGTCAATGCAGATTTTGGGTCAATAAAAATAATTTCTGTTTTGTTTCCAATGAGTTTGAGGAGTTTTTGGGTCATCCAGTTTTTTATGTCTTGTAGGGAGGTGATGAGTGAGGACGTGAGGACAGTGGGGATGTGAGTGTTTGGCGGAAATACACAGTGGGGTCTCATCAGTGTAGCAGTGAAACTGAATTCCAGAGTGCAGCCAAGAGGGAGTAGGTAAATGGTGAACAAGACTGGACCCAGAAGTGAACCCTGGGGGACACTGAGTGACAGGGGCATGGCTGGATTTGTGGTTTTTCAGTGAAATAAATGGCTGTCTATTTGATAGACAGTGGAAGATAATCTATGAATCTATGACAATGGAAGATAATCTATGAAGCAGGAATGAGTGAGAGATGGTTTTGAAAGCTGCACTGTGGTCAAGGAGGTTAAGGATGAGTAGGCCAGAGTCAGCGGCACAGAGGTCATTAGTGAGTCGCACTAGGGCCGTTTCTGTGCTGTTGTTACTACGGAATCCAGATTGAAAAGGGCCACGGAGGTTGTTTGAGTCAAGGTGGGACTGAGGCTGGCATGCAACAACATCCTGTAGTACTTTTGAGAGGAAAGGGAGATTTGAAATAGGCTGAAAATTATTAAGATCATGTGGGTCCACCAGGTTTCTTAAGAATAAGGGTGACAGCAGCAGTCTTGAAGGCAGGTGGTACAATGCCCGTGGTAGGCAAGAGGGTAGGCAGGTTTTAACTACATTAGAGGGGAGGGGGTCAAGTAGGCAGGTGGAAGCTTTAGATTTGGATATGGTCTTGCTTACATAAGCCTCATTAACTTGACAAAAGTCAAAAGATGGTGGAAAAATGATCGGGGGAGTGAATCCAGGCAGGTGCTGGAGGGGTGGAAGATGAAAGCAACTGTTGGATTCTATTTTGGACTGAAAGAAACTGAGAAATGTATTGCAAATCAGTTAGCTGGCTAACTCTGCTGAGTAATCCCCTGAAACCCCCCGAATATGGAACATATGAACTAGGCTGTTCCAGGTTTTACTCAGCGCAGTTAGCCAGCTACAAGGAATAGGGCCTTGATGTTTAGAGATCATGGATGCATCCCAATATTCTTCACTCCCCATCTCCTTTCCTCCACTCCCCCACTACCACTCCTCCCCTACCCGGAAGTATGCAAAACTGCATGAACGTTTTGAGGACAAGTACTTGCATGTATAGTGTTACGGCCACGTGTAATATAGTTTTTATTATTTGTCTTTTCTATTGGTTTTGGCCCTGTGCTGCTGTGTTTTTCTTTGTTTTCCCCTTTACAGGTGGAGGTGGGAATGCATCACGGTTGCTGAGAGACTCGGAGCAGTGGATGCTGTAACCGAGGAAGCAGAGGCCTGTTGCGGAGCAGCGGATTCGGAAGATGCTGGCCTATAATAGTGGATGCCCGTCGCCATGCCAGGAGATGCGCCTGTGAACATCGAGAGAGACGCCGTTGCTGTTGCCTGCTGGAGTTTTGACTGTTTTAAGTTAACCCAATCCTTAACGGAGACTGTTAATACTTTTAACAATTAGTTAGTATTATTTATTGTTGGCGTTTTTAAAACGGGAGCTGAAGACCTACTTCGGAGATCAGACCGAGTAGCCTGCTGGACGCTGGACATTGTCATCGAAGCTACCCGGTGAGACTTTGCCAACTCAGTCTCGTAGTTAGCTAGGAGATAAGTTTAATCTTGTAAATAAATACTGCTTTATCTTTTATATAACTCCTAGTTGTCAGTGTGGGTTCCTAACTTCACAGTTTGTGCGCCTTTAAGTGGCTAATTGTTGCATCCGACTCTATCAACTTGGTTAATATAACACAAGCTGATTTTGGGACGTAACATATAGTATACAATGTACCTGACATTGCGGTTTGCGTCGAGACATTAATTAATATGTAACCATTACTAGTTAATTAAGATGTAATCAGCAACATTAGATTAAAACACAAAGATCCATTTCCGGGGCACGGAGGAGAGGAGGTGGTAGTAGAGGAAAGGAGGGTGCATTTTTCGAGTATTGGGACACACCCAAGGTTTAGAAGAGTGGCATCCCCTACATTCCTAGCAGTTTCTCCTATATGCAAATTGCATGGAATCTAACAATTGTGTAGATTTATTTACAAACAAAGATTTCTAAATATTTTCATAATGTTTCTAATTTCATCATGACAGAGGTACGAGTTACTGGTCTGGTCTATTTGGTCTGGTCATATTGTTACATGTACATGTTTTACACTTCAACTGTACTTAGCTAGTACACTATTTGACATCATTTGTTGATTACACACTATACAGCAATACATGTGAATGTAATGTGCACCAATATCATTATCATATCAATGGTACATCACAAGCATTTTTTTAGGCAGTTTTATGCACAAAGTGAGTTTGGAATGCCTTTATAGCAGGAGTTCTCAAAGTTTTCGTGACTGAGGGCCAATTAAGGGAGCCTGCATTGGATGGAGGGCCGCGCAAGAAAAAAATACACTCATTATATCTAAATTAAGTCCAAAACCAACTAACTTTAACTCTCACAAAAATAGCAACACTGATCAAATAGGCTACTAAGCTAGCTAGCAATTATACTGTTAATATTAATGAAGATAAGATACTGTAGAAGTCCAACTTCTATCAAACCTTATTGATAACTAGCTAACAGTGTAATGCCCATTTTAGTTGCTAGGAGCCGCTGGTCGCTGTACCGCCAGTAAAACATTTAAAGGGGCAGTACTGTATTAAAATTCACCATTAGTGATTTCTAATATAATATGTATTTCCTTTCACATGGACTTAACGCGGGCCGCACAAAATGTTTTCGAGGGCCGCCATTGGCCCCTGGGCCGCACTTTGAGAACCCCTGCTTTATAGTATTCAACGTAGGCTTAGAAATACCCCCTCTGTCATGGAATGTGCAAAGACGTATAAAAAACTATCCCATCCATTATCTTATATTATGTCACATCCAATGTAGAACACACAAGAAGGATTGTTGGGGTGTGTGCACTGTGGAACATTTCTACAGCAGTTCCATCACAAGCCATTGCGATAACAACAATAACTGATACCTATATGGCAGGGGGTGTCAAGATCCGGTCCTGGAGGGCCGCAGTGTCTGCTGGTTTTTGGTGCGTTTAAGCACAAGTGATTAATTTAAGTCACTAATTGGCTAAGAAGTCCACACACCTTGTTCTCAATGCTTTAACTGGGTGCTGATTGAAAGGAAACCACAAATACCTGTGACACTGCGGCCCTCCAGGACTGGAGTTTGACACCCCTGCTATATGGCAATCCAGACTAACAGATAGATACAGATAGAGATAATACAGATATGTACTGTACCTTGTATTTCTATTTAAGGTAAGGTTTTTCTTCATAAACGCCATTGTCACCTTCCCGTCTAGTCCCATCTTTGATAAATGCCCTGTGAAGACATTCACAAATTGGCAAAGATCCTAGGAAACATCAAGTTAACCAGTGAAGATGAAGATGAAGATGCTGTGAATTGCTGCACCTCCATGCGCACCGTGAATTCAAGCAAATTTGCTGCAAACATTGTAGCCATATGTTTGTGGCAAGCTCATATTTTCACATGCAAATTAGCTTTGTGGGAACTGCCATTCACTTCTGGGAAAGTTTTTAGTTCGCCGCTACTGGCAAACTCTGACAAACCTCTGGCAACATTTTGTGGAAAACAATTTAGTTCGCATATTAGCTGCAAGTTTGCGGCAAACTATTCCGTTTTGTAAGGGTACTACAAGAGGGCAGAATAATCCTTAAGAGCCTCCAGGGCACCCTGGTCACTGCAACTGGACCCAGGGAAACCCTGAAACATTATTCCCGGATTCATCTTCATCTTTATCATCCTCATCGGCCTCAGCGTAATCAACAGGCAACCATGCAACAAAACACTTGGAGACTCTGGGCCTCATTTATCAATATGGTTGTAAAAATGAGTGTATATATGAACGTACCAACTTGCGTACGAAAATCTCACATGCAATTCATCAAACTGTTCATAGATTGATAAATCAGACTTGATCATATATTATGGAAGGTTGTGCACATCATTATGAATTAACATACTCACACGCCCATTTATTACCATATTTGTCAGGGCCTCCTCCTTTAAAACACACATGCCAACACAGTTTTCTCCAGTACTACAGGCCATGGAGGACATCAGGAAAGCAAAGAAGAACCATTTTTCTGTGAGGGTAACATTTAAATGCTTATGACTTAACATGAAAATAAACGTGTGCTTATTGGGAGCGTTAGTAGTGGTGTGCAGCCTAGCTCAAAAGCTGTTATGTGGCAGAGGATAACCAGGGCTAAAATGCTTTTTCTGAATTGCGAACTACATGCAGCTGAGATAAAAATGTTTAAATAAAATAACCACTCACACCACCATGGTGGTACAGCGGTAAAAGCGCTGACTTTCAGTCGGTGCAGTTGTACTCCGAGGATCGGGGTTCGCACCCTGGTCCTGCCAGATCCGAGTATGGCCGGTGCCTAGAGGGAGCAGCAATTGGCTCCTCCTCCAAACTCCTCCAGCTCGGCGGGGAGGGGGTGGGCTGGGCGGCACTGGAACCCACCCACGTTGGGTATGGTGGGGCGCGGGAACTCAAAGACGAAATCCACCCTCATCAGCCACAGGTCGGCACCCTGAATGAGGGAGAAGACATCAACACCCAGGGGAAAGAATTCCTTGCACACGGCCTGGTATGGTGGGTTGGTGATGAAGTAATGCAAGTACAGGTTCAGCCCCTGGTACAGGATGTTGGAGACCCGCTGCGGGAAGTCCATCCTGTCTGAGTTGCGGGAGAACATCTGGGGGATGTAGGAGAGGGGTGAAGGGGCGATAGCAAAGTGGCCTTCCCCATGTGGTATCCAGTGCACGTTGAAGACCAGGGGCAGCTGCAGGTATTGGGCCACCAGCACGCCGAGGGGGAAGACCGGGTCAGTGAGGACCAGGTCGAAACGGGCCTCCCGCAGTTGCTGCATCAGGGCCTGGTCCTTCAACATGGTACGTGCCATGTGGGCTACCGCCATATGGTTCCCGGTCAGCATGTGAAAGAGGTTGGAGTAGAGAGCAAGGAAGGCCAGTGGGGAGCCCCCTTCCTTGTAACAGTAAACAAGCAGATTAGTGGGAAAGCAGATGTCCCATCTAGTTTTTCAGGTTTATTTTTTTGTGATTTTTGTCAGTGATCTCAAGTATATAATATAGTAATTCAATACGCCAGCAGTGCTAACCCAGGGGATTAGTAGTTTTGTGGGGAATGAACAGACTGTACCATAGCAGAGCAGAAATGAGTCACTTAAAAGTGGCTGCAGTTACCCTTTGGAGTCCAGCGACCTGTGGTGTGGGAGGTGTGCTGTTTAAGAGGTTGTGGGACAAACTGGGTTTTTAGGAAGGTTGTCCCAGGTTAGGTGAGGGGTCACACATTAGTGAGGAGTGCAGAATAAATGTTACATAAGCATAAGCTATATATATCATAATGTAAGATTAAGTCAAGCGCAGTACAGACTCGCAACACGCAAAGCTTAGGCAAAGAGTTTAAAATGAAAATAAAATTCATTATACATTGAAAGTACAGTTGAAGTCGGAAGTTTACATTTTTACAAGTTTAAGTCATTAAAACTCATTTTTAACCCCTCCACAGATTTCATGTTAGCAAACTATAGTATTGGCAAGTCAGTTAGGACATTTACTTTGTGTAATTTTTCCAACAATTGTTTACAGACAGATTATTTCACTTTTAATTCACTATATCACAATTCCAGTGAATCAGAAGTTTAAATACTCTAAGTTGACTGTGCCTCTACATTTTTAATATTTGGTCACATATCCTTAGGCTTTGCATGCCATGACTATCTGGTGTCTGCGACCCAACAACATCAAAAGACTCTTGATATCTTATTTTCTGGTACTCTTACAAGCGATACCATAACGTCTCTGCATTTGAATGGATCTCTACGGGAATTGGGCGGTAGGTCTAGATTTAGCTGTAAATTACACTGGAACAGTGTGGAACACATAGTTGGTAAAATGGCTGTAAGTAATCAAGGGTCTGACATATCAAACAAGCCTTAAATCATCACTCTGCTGCCAGAAATACAGATATGAATGGATAACTTGAAGGGTTTCTTCTCCTGACTTATTTTTCCATAGAGTTCAATAGGAAAATTTGTCAGGAGAAACAACCCTTAAAATGATCCATCCATATCTATTGCATATTTGGTACCAGGGTGATGGTTTGAGGCTCCTTTAATACCTCAGACCCTTGATGACTTACAGCCATTTTACCAATCATGTATTCCATACGGTTCCTGCATAATTTATAGCTAAATCTAGTCCCACCCCCCAATTCCCATAGAGATCCATTCAAATGCAGATACTTTCTAGTATCGCTTGTAAGAGTACCAGAAAATAAGATATCAAGAGTCTTTTGATGTTGTTGGGTCACAGACATCAGGAAGTCATGGCATGCAAAGCCAAAGGATATGCAACCAAATATTAAAAATTTAAAGGGACAGTCAGTGTATGAAAACTTCTGACCCACTGGAATTGTGATATAGTGAATTAAAAGTGAAATAATATGTCTGTAAACAATTGTTGGAAAAATTACTTGTGTCATGCACAAAGTAGATGTCCTAACTGTCAACCCTATAGTTTGCAAACATGAAATCTGTGGAGTGGTTAAAAATGAGTTTTAATGACTTCAACCTAAGTGCATGTAAACCTCCGACTTCAACTGTATGTGATGTTATTGGTATATTATCTCACCATAAAATACGTTTTCAACGTAAAAAAAAAAAAAAAAAGCCAAGTTACTCACACATAGCCTACAAAGCACTGTCTGTAAGTCCTTAATTCCAACTTGCAAAAGCTAGGCCTGCCTTTAAAAGTCTTGATATCAAAATGTGGCCAAGTTACAACTAACAATATTGCCTATCGTAGCTCACACTAATTAAACTAGCTCTATTCCAAAGCACCGGCCATGCTCGGATCAGGCAGGACCGGGGCACAAACCCCGATCCTCGGAGTACAACTGCAGTGACTGAAGGTCGGCGCTTTTACCGAGTTTACCGAGCAGGAGCTGTAGCCTACCACTGCGGTCGCCATTGTGGTTACTTCTGAAAAGAAACCCTGAAAAGTGCCTCGGTGCTGTATAGGTATGGGGCATGCCCTGCCAAGCCGTAACTTGACGGATGGCATACCTGCCATCCAAATTGTTGTTATTATATTTAGGTTTGTTCCAGAGTCACAGCGAATCCCTAACGCCCCTTTCTTCGAGGCCCGCCTTGATGGGCAGCTGTGACATTTTGCATCTTCAGTTCGGAGTTTTGGCAGGGTTTTTGCGTGAACACGCAGAAATGATAATGTAAACGGATGCAATGCCATTGCATTTGAATTATGTCACTGTTGTGCCACAAAAGCATGAAAACGATATGTTAAATGACGAATTCAATTATAATTTCCTTTTTGTCATGGATCATGCGATTACAATAATAAATTGCAAATGCAAATGTGGTTTATCATTTTCATTCAAATTATGGCAGGGTTGTGTCGTAGAGGGCGAGCAAAATTAAATGTGAAATGGATTTCCATTAACATTTTCAAATTGTCAGATAAAGTGCGTACATTAACTTGCAAATGAAAACGCAAAGTGTCCTTTTGCATTTTCATTTGAATTATGTAATGGTTTTCACCACTGGGTTTCCTGTGTATAGCAGTCTGGCAGTCACAGCTCTCCCATGCAGGACATCCACATAATTTCTGCGAAGGTATCACTATCACTGTTGGTTTGAAGGAGCTTAGGGTGTTACACAGCAGCACAGCCCAACACTGAGGAGGCAGCTCATTTAAAATCTTTTTCTTTGGTTGTATGTGTTATGCACAGCCACTGTCTCTGTGTGCGCAGTTCAGCAGCCAGGCTCCAGCACACTGTGAAAGGAATAGTGATGAAGACAAATCGCAACGCTCACCTGAACCCGCCCTTTGTCATGAATCACTGGGTTTGCTATTTGCCAGCAAGTGGGTGGTGAGCTAGGTGCAGGGGCAAGCAGCCAGGTCCTCCACCAATGGAGAGCAAAAACCACATAGGAGTGGCTCTAGCCAGCTCCTGCCAGCCACAAGTGCATTGATACAGGATGTACGTATGATCAACAAGAACGGATCATTCTCTGCTTATGCAGTTATTCCAGTTTGACACTGCCAGCCTTTTGTAGCCATAATAATTTCTGTGGAGTCCTATACTTTAGGAAAAGCTATTGTTTTTCCAGTGGCAGCCAATTGCCAATCCCATGGATGATCCACATGGTTAATGATTATGACTACCTCCGGGTTCAGCTTTTGGAACACTTCGCTTTAAAATCATGAAGTTCCAGGCCGTTCATGACAATAATAATAATAATAATAATAATAACAATAATAATTATATTTAAAATATATTTTAATAATTTAATATGCTCATTAAAATGAGAAATAGGCATTAATATTATTATTATTATTATTATTATTATTATTAATAATAATAATAATAATAATAATAATAATAATAATAATAATAATAATAATAATAATAATAATAATAATAATGCATATTCCTCATTTTAATGAGGTGCACTTATATTTACTCTATATTGTAAGCCACTTTGAATGAGTGTGAAACATATATAAGCTTAAAGCTTTACCAATATTTACAATGGTTAAGTAACATGTGTACATGATAATAACATAAAACAATTTAACACATTAAAATATAGACATGGTGGTTTATATTTTAACCAATCAGCAGAGTGACCATTTTGTGAACATCAATACAGTATGGACACACCATGCATTCCCAAACCGGTCCTGGGGCCCCCTTGTGTATGCTGGTTTTTGTTGCAACCACAGTTGCAATCCCAGAATTGTAACAAGCTGTTAATTTCTTAATTAGGTGCTTGTCATGTTTAGAGGAATTATTTACCCTCTTAAGCCACATTATATCAAAAATAGCTATGGATGCCATGTAGAATAAACACCCCATGTTTACATTGTGCTTATTGTGCTATATTATTTAAATGAGATAAGAAAATGATTTAACAGATCCATTTAAAGACTGATTTGAATCAATAGGCTCCTAATTGGTGAAAGTGTGAACACATGGCTACTAAAACGAACCATTTTGTAGATAATGAAGAATTCAAACACAAAGCAAATGATAACGAGCCAAACCTGAATTCTGTTAATAAGCTTTAAGAAAAAATAATGAGTTAAACGCATGAGTTCAACAACCTAATTAGGAGCCTATTGATTCACTTTGGATTTGCAACTGTGGTTGCAACGAAAACAAGCATACACAGGGGGCCTCCAGGACCGGTTTGGGAACCCCTGGTATAGGGGTTGAATTGGAAAAAATTCAGAAATAAATTTTAAAAAGAAAATAAATAACCATTCACAAAAAAAGTTCTGCACATAGGCCTACAGGTGGAGTAAAGGGCATTCTGGACCTCTCATGTGCAGAAGAGAGGATGGGGGTATCACTGGGAAAGTTGCCATGGAAGGAGTGATAGATGACGGCGACTGCGACTTGATTCGGCAAGACTTAAGTATTTCTCATACCGGGTTCTGACGTTTGCAAGGTTTTCTAAGCTAATAAAGGTAGATCGGATTTTTAGAAAAAATTGAAAAAGGTTAGCCTACATTTTTGCATCTTGCATACAACATGACTGGTGATGCATAATTATTTTCATATGCATGTCTCCAATAAATCCTTATACAGAGGCTTTTTCCTGATTTAATCATTTTAGCCGGCTTATGCTTCATTCCATTTATATGTGATGAGAAACTAATAGGGGTGACAATTAAAAATCAACTTATTCATATATTATTTCTGCCAATTAGGGTACACCATGCATCGGTCAAGTGCATTTTAAAATATTTCCCAGATGCATTAATGGCTTTTAATATTTTCATAAATGGAATGAATGTTATTTTGCCACTTTTATGATCATTTAAGGCAGAGGTGGGCAACGAGGGCCATATCCGTTTCTGGTTTTCATGCCAACTTCTGGCCTTAATTACCTAATTAGCCCTAATATTTACGCCATCTGACATTTTAGAATTCTTAATAAGCGCATGAATGACAGCCGAAGACTTCTTGTGTCCCTATATGAAACATTTTAATGTGATCTAATCTACCAGTGTTGGTGTAAACAGCCAATTAGCTAATTTAGCTGGGGTAATTGGTGGGAACAAAAACCTGCATACACACCGGCCCTCCAGCACTGGAATTGCCCACCCCTGATTTAAGGCGAAATCTGATTTTTAAGCTCACATAACCTATGTTTTCCAAAGAGTACCTTTTTGTTTATCACCTGTTGACTCCGCAGTGCCCTGAACAAGTTATTATTTTCATTATTTAGGCTGCACATGTGGCACAACTATTGTTCCCTCACTGTTCATTGTATGCAATGTTGCTGCCTCACAACTGGGAAAAAGCGTACGCCAAGTCAAGAGCTATCGTGAGATTTCATCGTACCATTCACCCACGATGATTTTGATAAATACAGAACTTTGCCTAAAAATGGTCGTAAGCACACTTTACGATTTGAACGTACGGATGAATGATAAATGAGGCCCTTTTACAATGAACCGACACAGCAAGGATAATGGTTACAATTTGTATGCAAAAATGTTCATATGTCTACATATTGTGAGAGAGCCAATATAAATAATATGCAATGTTTCGTTAAGATGATGGACGGGTTGAGGTTTCCTAACTTTGATTGAGGTTAAATGTTCTCACAGGCTCAGTATTAATATCAGGTACATTAGTGAAGTGACAATTCAGTAGTACTGATACATTTTCTTTGTGACCATTAGAAAGTCTAGTGCACTTGGATTATGGGGATAGGGTTGAAGTGTTCAATGAGCTTTATAGTCTGTGATTTCTTGCAGTTCTAGCCTAGCTTAATGACACCAAGTTAACTTGACCAAATATGTAACTGATTAAAAGGCATATATCTTCCATATATGCCATCTGTATCCAAGGTAAAGCTAAGAAACTGTCCACTGCCATCCTGCCAGCTCGTTATTTCTTTAAACTAGAGGTACCAGAGTATTTTAGCTGCAGAACCTATCGCCGTCGCAATGGCACCTACTCCGATGAGACGCGCAAGTGTGCAAGTTTTTTTTTTTTTTTTTTTTTTTTTACTGTTGGCCAAATGCACATGCACTTTAGAGTAAGCATTCTTTTATTCAGGTGGGAGCACTTTAGAGGATGTCGGGTAAGTGAGGATTAGGTAAAATGTGTATTTTCTGAATCCAGCGGTTCCAACAGTCAATGCCCTTGTTAAAACGTTCGGCACTCTAAATACTGAACACAAGCGATATTGCGTGCTAGAACCCCTCACATAACCTACATTCAAAATAAGTTTTACGTTATTTAATTTAATAATTATTATTAAAAATGACAATCATCAATTAAATCTCAGAATTCTTTGATAGGTAAGTCGAACAGTAACCTGATGGATCAACTAACAAGCCAAAACAAAGTCTAAATCAGGTCTTGAGATTAAATAATTTTATTAAATGAAAAACAGTCAATTAGAATAATGACTGGGAATCATACATTCACTAAGGAATGTAGGCTGACTACTTATAATTCACAAAAGGGAAGACATTAAACCAGACATTAATTAGAAAATACCAGTAAAGAGAGAGATAAGCCAAAAATTGCCAATATTATTTACCCTCCAGCTGAACAGGAACAAAAGGAAATGCACAAGGAACCAAAAAGGATGAACTTCCCCAACAAACTCCAGAACTGACTAAAGTCTTTTTCTGTGGTGCAACTATAAAATACCTTGACAGGGAGGGGATCCAAGCCCTGATTGGGTTAAGGTATGGGGGAGGGGGGGGGGGGGAGGGGTCATTTATTGACAAAGACTGGCTTATCTTTAATGTTGGGGGGTGAGAGAGAGAGAGAGAGACAGAGAGCGACAGCGATAGAGAGAAGGGGGGGAATATTAGATATCCTACATTCCCTCTCTTGTAAGAATAGGTGCATGCACCCGCTAAAAACCTATTCTTACATCGCCAAATAGGAATCACATTTGAACATTGAAGATGCAGTTACCTGCTAACAACAAAAACAACTGTCCAAATGGTTCACCAACCATTTTTAAAACCTTTAGTCCATGCCCAGTTTAATAGTCCCTTTGTGATCTGCTGGCCAGAAAATATATGGACACACTGACGTATGTCCCACGATGATCCAGTGTGGTGTGGAGAGATATCTCTATTAGACACTCTTTTGTGTCGCTGCTGTTATGACACCCTGGTTCCCGTCCACGGGATTACCAGTCTAAATAATCACATGAATAGGGCAGACTTGTCCAGAAGTGTCCAGGAACAGTATTTGGCGGGGCACCTACACTCTATAAAATGGACTTAAACACAACATGGGCATGGTATTAGGTTAAAAGGTGGTGGTAGGGATGGGGGGGGGGGGCAGACAGAGAGAGGCCAAGAGAGAGAGACAGAGAGAGAGAGAGAGAGAGAGAGAGAGAGAAAGAGCAAAAGACATTAGGCAACATCCCGTCATTCCCTCTCTTGGAACGATAGGTGCATGCAGCTGCTAAGAGCCTATTGTTCCATCATCATAACAACCACACATTTGAACATTATATATATCATTGTACAATGATAGCTGCATGAAAACAACTGTCCTAATGGTTCACTAACCATCTTTAAAACAATTAGTCCATGTCCAGTTTAATAGTCCCATTGTGATGATCCGGTGTGGTGCAGAAATTTTTTTTTTTTATTGTCACTGCTGTCATGGCACCTTGGTTCAGTCTCTTCCTTCTCCAGTGTCAGGGTATCTGGACTGGCAAGGGAAGAGGTTCCCTGGACTTCCTTGGATAACATGCAGTGCTTTTTCCCATTAATGTTGTAACCGTGTGAGTGAAAGGCAGCCTAATTCCACAGTGTCTCTACCAATTCTGCACAGCGTGCGGGGGGGCTCTGTCTCCTGTGACAGGCAGCTGGACGATCCACAGGTCGCAAAATGCGGTCAGGACCTCTCTTCTGACGGGCGGGGAAGCACCTCTTTCCCTGTCAAAATCCGTTTTGGCTCCTTGAGCTCGGGTCCAGTTGGGTGGACTGCTGACGGCAGTCGCTTAGGCTAGCTTCCCGTGGCAGGGTATGGGTCCAGTTCCACTTGTACCTCTGGGGGTCCCCTTCAGGGAGTGGCAGGAGAAGACTGTGGGACTTGAGGGCTTAGACCTTATCACTCACAGAAACATATGAAGAGGGAAACACTGCATGTTATAAGCACTTAGTCCATTCAGGGGAACCTTACAGACAGGATTTACCATCCACAAGATTGCCAGTCCAAATAATCACCTGAATAGGGCAGATTTGTCCATAAGTGTCCAGGAACAGCATTGGAGGGGGCACCTACACTTTAGAAAAGGGACTTAAAAACATGGGCGTGGTCTTATGTTAAAAGGTGGTGGTAGGGATGTGGGGAGGGGTGGTGGGGGGGGGGGGGGGGGGGGGGGGCGCCAGTTTTACCTCCTAGAACCCCAGTGTGGTTACTGGCAGTCCTTTGGCTTTTCAAAATAAAATCAATCAATCTAAGACCAGTCAATTAGAAAAAGATTTGAACTTGTCTCAGAGTTTACCGCAGTTTACTCAATAATACAACTTTGTATGCTATAGGACAACCTATCTTGGTGGGACCTCCAATTATGTCGGGTAAGTGAGGATTAGGTAAAATATGTATTTTCTGAATCCAGCGGTTCCAACAGTCAATGCCCTTGTTAAAACGTTCAGCACTCTGAATACTGAACACAAGCGATATTGCGTGCGAGAACCCCTCACTTAACCTACATTCAAAATAAGTTTTACGTTATTTAATTTAATAATTATTATTAAAAATGACAATCATCAATTAAATCGCAGAATTCTTTGATAGGTAAGTCGAACAGTAACCTGATGGATCAACCAACAAGCCAAAACAAAGTCTAAATCAGGTCTTGAGATTAAATAATTTTATTAAATGAAAAACAGTCAATTAGAATAAAGACTGGGAATCATATATTCACTAAGGAATGTAGGCTGACTACTTATAATTCACAAAAGGGAAGACATTAAACCAGACATTAATTAGAAAATACCAGTAAAGAGAGAGATAAGCCAAAAATTGCCAATATTATTTACCCTCCAGCTGAACAGGAACAAAAGGAAACGCACAAGGAACCAAAAAGGATGAACTTCCCCAACAAACTCCAGAACTGACTAAATTATTTTTCTGCGGTGCAACTATAAAATACCTTGACAGGGAGGGGATCCAAGCCCTGATTGGGTTAAGGTGTGGGGAAGGGGGGGGGAGAGGGGTAATTTATTGACAGGCTTATTGACAGGCTTATTTTACAAGACTGGCTTATCTTTGATGTTGGGGGGGGGTGAGAGTGAGTGAGAGAGAGACAGAGAGCGACAGAGGTAGAGAGAAGGGGGGGAATATTAGATATCCTACAAGGATGAGCACTTTATTTAACTCACCTTTAGTATTTTGTATTTCATTGTAGTTGTTTTTAATAGCATGACCTGTGTGTTTTTAGGCGTGAGGCGTAAAGTGTCAATTTAGCGGTAATGGGTTGGCAGGATTGTAATTTATTGCAGTTCTAGCCTAGTCTTAATGACACCAAGTTAACTTGACCAAATATGTAACTGATTAAAAGGCAACAGACTGTACAATTTAAGCAGATACATCAATGGTTATGAATCACAGACCTAACCATGAGGACGCAACAGCTAAACCATTAAACCAGAAAACACAGAAACACACACACACGGATCCGGTTACTAATTTTTCTTCCACTTTGCCCTGTTAAACATGAGTGGTGCCTTTGTAAGAAGAAAATGTGACAGTTTTGTCTAGGGGAATGCAACCCCTTCTTTGAAGCAAGGCAGTCTATCTTCCCTAAAAAGGATGATGCTGGCTGCTAATAATCATTACAAAACCAGCTCAGAAGTTTGTATCTGAGACTTGGAATAATAATTGACCAGTACTTTTCTTTTTATGAAGTGGATGGTGAGGTCCTTACACCTTTTTTTTCAGATGTAACAGTGAAATTGCATGTCATGGCCAGGAATTGAACCCCTGGCAGCACCTGCGCACTGGAGGTACTCAGATATGGGGTGAGAATCAACTACAGAAAACACCACAGACTCCCCTAGGACCAATATTGTTTCAAAGAGAAGTTAAATCTATATATGAAAATGTATAGCAATATTGCAATTTCTCAAAAAGATCTTTTATATGGTGGAAGCACAACCCATGTGGACAAAACCCTAAAGCCTACATTCTGCAACAGAGACACTTGGTGGGAGAGCAGTGCCAATACAAACACACCTTTGTTGTAGAATTGCTTACAAATGAATTTGCTTACAAATGACTATGTAAGAGTTCTTAACAAGCAAAGGTATGCATAAATATACCAGGAGGTACCCCTCCTTTTTCAGGGTGAAGATGTTAGACCCAGCCTATGGGTGTGTGCATCTGTATTTCTAAAACCAGCTAACAAAGAAAAATAAATTCAAGGAGGAATTTAATAAATGTTACATAGTTCATAGCCATGTATGTCTCATTTGAAATAGGAAATATGAAAAGCTTAGATGAGCAAGTAAGAGAGTGCCTTCATTAATATCAGCAACACTCGGTATTAGTCAAAAGCATTTTATATAGTGGTGCCTGGCAGATTTCAGAATGTAACAATATCTGAATCACTTTCATATTTATATTACAGTAAGCGTCATAGATTGATTTAATGTGATTATGAGAAGTCTGTGCTACAACAGGCTGCCATAATTTGTCCACCTGCCGGAACAAATGAATTGAAACCTACTTTTGTTTTTAATGTTTTCCCATTTTGCAGCCCAAATTAGAATTGCCAATCACTGAATGCCCATCCAGTCTCTGCAGCACCCTGTCAATTTGGAATGGCGCACGCCAGCATATGTGGCATCCAAAATATGTACAGCTTCCAGTCTGACCACATCGCTTAGCCCTGCCATTGGCCAGCTGAGATGCGCAGTTACTGTACAGGGCAACTGTGTAGCTGACATTGATTTTGGCAGACCGCAGTGCAGTTATGTATGGGAATATTTTTCCAAATTTTCCTTCCTCCCTGGGTGACACTACTGCTAATTGTGCACCAACCCACTATCTACCATGAGAAAACATGACTACTGTTACGTTCACTGCAGTTTGACTTTCCTTGTCCTGCAGAGCCTCTGAAACAGACACCTGCAGGTGGCGCCGATGAGCAGTAGGGCAGCAGTGGCTGAGCCCAGCAGCAACGCCAGCACGTCCAGGTTGTGGTAGGCGTACCAGGGCATCCTGTAAGACTCGGTGCGCAGGTGCGCCGCTCCCCTGTGCCTCATGACAAATTCCATCCAGAAGATGGCGCTGTCCAGGGGTTTGAGGGGCCGGTCATGGTGCAGTCGGGACAGCCGGTGCATGTTCTCCCGGTATGGCTTCTGCTCGTCGAGGATGTCCTGCAGAGCCTGGGTCAGAGAGTCCACATCTAGCGCTGTCACATCCAGCACGATGCCCGCACCCCGCGCCTCCATGCGCACCATGTTGTCCAGCTGATCGAAGATGAGCGGTAGGCCCAGCACGGGCATGCCGTGGTAGATGGCCTCGTACAGGCCGTTGGTGCCTCCATGCGTGACGAAGGCACGGGTCTTAGGGTGGCCAAGCAGGTCATTTTGGGGAAGCCAGTCCAGCAGCAGGGTGTTGTTTCCCAGGGTGGAGGGCCTCGCCCCCAGGTGCCTCCACACCACCTTCTGAGGCAGTCGGGCAAAGGCAGAGGCGATGACCTCTGAAATGTGGGGCTGAAGGCCTCCGAGCAGAGTGCCCAGGGACATGAGCAGCACCCCGTGCTCCCCGGAGCTCTGCACAAACTCCTCCAGCTCGGGGGGGAGGGGCTGGGCTGGGCGGCAGTGAAACCCACCCACATAGACCACGTTGGGCATGGTGGGGCGCGGGAACTCAAAGACAAAATCCACCCTCATCAGCCACAGGTCAGCACCCTGAATGAGGGAGAAGGCATCAACACCCGGGGGAAAGAATTCCTTGCACACGGCCTGGTATGGTGGGTTGGTGATGAAGTAATGCAAGTACAGGTTCAGCCCCTGGTACAGGATGTTGGAGACCCGCTGTAGGAAGTCCATCCTGTCTGAGTTGCGGGAGAACATCTGGGGGATGTAGGAGAGGGGTGAAGGGGCGATAGCAAAGTGGCCTTCCCCATGTGGTATCCAGCGCACGTTGAGGACCAGGGGCAGCTGCAGGTATTGGGCCACCAGCACGCCGAGGGGGAAGACCGGGTCGGTGAGGACCAGGTCGAAACAGGCCTCCCGCAGCCGCTGCATCAGGGCCTGGTCCTTCAACATGGTACGTGCCATGTGGGCTACCGCCATATGGTTCCCGGTCAGCATGTGAAAGAGGTTGGAGTAGAGAGCAAGGAAGGCCAGCGGGGAGCCCCCTTGCTTGCGGATCTCCAGAGACCTGTGCAGGAAGCTGGACATGAAATCCTCGCTCTCGATGTTCTGTACGGTGTCCTGGTGTACAGTAATGGAGGAGTAGTGGGGCGAGTGCTCTGAGACGTACCAGCTGGTGGAGGAGCGCAGGACAGTGACTTGGTGCCCCTGGGTGTGCAGGGCCTCCACCAGTATGCGCATGTTCAACCAGTGGCTCCCGTCTACCGGGTACACCAGCACCCGTCCACCCTTGCTGCCCGAACCCGCCAACAGCAGCAACAAGAGCGCCACAAAGAGGATCACCATCGCGCCTTAGGCGGAGTCGCTGCAGCCACAGTCGAGTGAGTCAATGTAGCCACCCTCGAGTCACGGCACACTGAGCTGAGTCAATGTAGCCACCGTCGAGTCATGGCACACTGAGCTGAGTCAATGTAGCCACTGTAGATTCACAGCACACTGAGCTGAGTCAATGTAGCCACCATTGAGTCATGGCACACTGAGCTGCGTCAATGTAGCCACTGTAGAGTTACGACACACAGAGGTGAGTCAGTGTAGCCACTGTAGAGTTACGACACACAGAGTTGAGTCAATGTAGCCACCGCCAAGTCATGGCACACTGAGCTGGGTCATCACAATTGCAGGGGAAAGGGAGGCTCTAGGAACTCCAATGGCTGATGGAAAATCACAGGGACCCTGGCTGCAACACAGTAAACAAGCAGATTAGTGGGAAAGCAGATGTCCCATCTAGTTTTTCAGGTTTATTTTTTTGTGATTTTTGTCAGTGATCTCAAGTATATAATATAGTAATTCAATACGCCAGCAGTGCTAACCCAGGGGATTAGTAGTTTTGCGGGGAATGAACAGACTGTACCACAGCAGAGCAGAAATGAGTCACTTAAAAGTCGCTGCAGTTACCCTTTGGAGTCCAGCGACCTGTGGTGTGGGAGGTGTGCTGTTTAAGAGGTTGTGGGACAAACTGGGTTTTTAGGAAGGTTGTCCCAGGTTAGGTGAGGGGTCACACATTAGTGAGGAGTGCAGAATAAATGTTACATAAGCATAAGCTATATATGTCATAATGTAAGATTAAGTCAAGCGCAGTACAGACTTGCAACACGCAAAGCTTAGGCAAAGAGTTTAAAATGAGAATAAAATTCATTATACGTTGAAAGTACAGTTGAAGTCGGACGTTTACATACACTTAGGTTGAAGTCATTAAAACTCATTTTTAACCCCCCCACAGATTTCATGTTAGCAAACTATAGTGTTGGCAAGTCAGTTAGGACATCTACTTTGTGCATGACACAAGTAATTTTTCCAACAATTGTTTACAGACAGATTATTTCACTTTTAATTCACTATATCACAATTCCAGTGGATCAGAAGTTTACATACTCTAAGTTGACTGTCCCTTTAAATTTTTTATATTTGGTCACATATCCTTTGGCTTTGCATGCCATGACTTTCTGGTGTCTGTGACCCAACAACATCAAAAGACTCTTGATATCTTATTTTCTGGTACTCTTACAAGCGATACTATAACGTCTCTGCATTTGAATGGATCTCTATGGGAATTGGGGGGTAGGTCAAGATTTAGCTGTAGATTACACTGGAACAGAATGGAACACATAGTTGGTAAAATGGCTGTAAGTAATCAAGGGTCTGACATATCAAACAAGCCTTAAATCATCACTCTGCTGCCAGAAATACAGATATGGATGGATAACTTGAAGGGTTTCTTCTCCTGACTTATTTTTCCATAGAGTTCAATAGGAAAATTTGTCAGGAGAAACAACCCTTAAAGTGATCCATCCATATCTATTGCATATCTGGCACCAGATTGCTGCTTTGAGGCTTGTTTGATACCTCAGACCCTTGATGACTTACAGCCATTTTACCAATCATGTATTCCATATGGTTCCAGCATAATTTACAGCTAAATCTAGTCCCACCCCCAAATTCCCATAGAGATCCATTCAGATGCATAGACGTTATAGTATCGCTTGTAAGAGTACCAAAAAATAAGATATCAAGAGTCTTTTGATGTTGTTGGGTCACAGACATCAGGAAGTCATGGCATGCAAAGCCAAAGGATATGCGACCAAATATTAAAAATTTAAAGGCACAGTCAAATTAGTGTATGTAAACTTCTGACCCACTGGAATTGTGATATAGTGAATTAAAAGTGAAATAATATGTCTGTAAACAATTGTTGTAAAACTTACTTGTGTCATTCACAAAGTAGATGTCCTAACTGACTTGCCAACACTATAGTTTGCTAACATGAAATCTGTGGAGTGGTTAAAATCTAGTTTTAATGACTTCAACCTAAGTGTATATAAACTTCCCACTTCAACTGTATGTGATGTTATTGGTATATTATCTCACCAAAAAATAGGTTTTCAACGTAAAAAAAAAAAAAACAAGTTACTCACGCATAGCCTACAAAGCACTGTCTGTCAGTCCTTAATTCCAACTTGCAAAGACTAGGCCTGCCTTTAAAAGTATTGATATCAAAATGTGGCCAAGTTACAACTAACAATATTGCCTATCATAGCTCACACTAATTAAACTAGCTCTATTCCAAAGCAATGCAATCCAAATTTTCCTAAATTATTTAATGCAACTTGGCCTTGGGCCAAGTTTGGGGCTTTATTGTGTGGTTGTGTGAAGTTGTATCTGAATGCTGTGTGGTTACATGAGGTCAGAACATACAGAAGTTGTTTTTAAGGGCTGAGAGTCTGTGGTCATACTTTTAAATTTTTTTAAATTTATTTCAGATTTTTCCCTTTTACTCCCAATTTGGTAGCCAATTCAACCCCCCCCCCCCCCACGACCCCTCATGCTCCTGACCGCAATCCAACTCGCCCGGGGCCTTTTGTGTGCGCAACGAATTTCACCAAATCCTGGTTACTTCTGAAAAGAAACCCTGAAAAGTGCCTCGGTGCTGTATAGGTATGAGGCATGCCCTGCCAAGCCATAACTTGGCGGATGGCATACCTGCCATCACAATTGTTGTTGTTATATTTAGGTATGTTCCAGAGTCACAGCAAATCCCAAACGCCCCTTTCTTCGAGGCCCGCCTTTATGGGCAGCTTTGACATTTTTTGGCAGGGTTTTTGCATGAACAAGCAGAAATGATAATGTAAATGGATGCAATGCCATTGCATTTGAACTATGTCACTCTTGTGCCACAAAAGCATGAAAACGATATGTTAAATGGCGAATTTAATTATCATTTCCTTTTTGTCATGGATCATGCGATTACAATAATAAATTGCAAATGCAAATGTGGTTTATCATTTTCATTCAAATTATGGCAGGGTTGTGTCGTAGAGGGCGAGCAAAATTAAATGTGAAATGGATTTCCATTAACATTTTCAAATTGTCAGATAAAGTGCGTACATTAATTTGCAAATGAAGACGCAAAGTGTCCTTTTGCATTTTCATTTGAGTTATGTCATGGTTTTTGCGCATATCGAATGAAGATGTTTTTGACACACTATCAACTATTGTATTTATATCAATTAAATTGAGTATCTGGAAGTTGCTTGGCTTTGTTACTTGGTCAAGCTGCAGGCAATTAATCGGTGGTAAGAGGACTGTCATTAATAGAATAACCAAACAAATATGAGCACATCAATAAAACAATGAATCAATAAAGCCTTCATATAAATGTCAGAAATCAAGAAAGAAATATAGCCTGTGAGAGAATGTGCATACATAAGTCCCTTTAGCGTTTCCCTGCTATTTGCCTGATCGAGTGTTACTCTAGTGCACACTTGCCTAGGGGATTTGAAGTTTAAGCTCTGAATGAGAAACTCACCACTGGGTTTCCTGTGTATAGCAGTCTGGCAGTCACAGCTCTCCCATGCAGGACATCCACATAATTTCTGCGAAGTATCACTCTCACTGTTGGTTTGAAGGAGCTTAGGGTGTTACACAGCAGCACAGCCCAACACTGAGGAGGCAGCTCATTTAAAATCTCTTTTTCTTTGGCTGGACGTGTTATGCACAGCCACTGTCTCTGTGTGCGCAGTTCAGCAGCCAGGCTCCAGCACACTGTGAAAGTAATAGTGATGAAGACAAATCGCAACGCTCACCTGAACCCGCCCTTTGTCATGAATCACTGGCTTTGCTATTTGCCAGCAAGTGGGTGGTGAGCTAGGTGCAGGGGCAAGCAGCCAGGTCCTCCACCAATGGACAGCAAAAACCACATAGGAGTGGCTCTGGCCAGCTCCTGCCAGCCACAAGTGCATTGATACAGGATGTGCGTATCATCAACAAGAACGGATCATTCTCTGCTTATGCAGTTATTCCAGTTTGACACTGCCAGACTTTTGTAGCCATAAGAATTTCTGTGGAGTCCTATACTTTAGGAAAAGCTATTGTTTTTCCAGTGGTAGCCAATCACCAATCCCATGGATGATGCACATGGTTAATAATAAATAATAATAATAATAAACTTTATTTGTATAGCACCTTTCATACATAAAATGCAGCCCAAAGTGCTTCACAACAATAAAAAACAAAATACAGAACAAAAGCAATAGAAGAAAAATAGACATAAAAGACAATAGAACATTTACGAGACAATATAAAAGGAAATAAGATAAAAACAGATAAAAGGCTACAGTGTATGAATAGATAGCCCCGGTTTCTGTACACTGGTGTGTCTGTACACTGATGTCTCTCTGTACACTGGTGTCTCCCCAACAAACACTCCTACCACAAACAGCCTGCTACCTGCCATCTGCTACGCACCGTACAGCCTCTCTCTCTGGGTGGTAATATACCTGCCAGCTCCACTGCAGGACTTTTGTCCCTCCTTCGAGGTATATTTGCCCATGGGTGGGAGCAGCATACAGCCTCCACAGTTTGAATCACTCCGCAGAGTGACGAACCCGTCCGTCCCTAGTCAAACTTTTAAATTGAGCGTCCTACTGGCCTCTTCTTTCACCCCACTATACAGAATAAAAGAAAGAAAATAAATAAAAGAAAATAATAATAATAGATAAAACAGCTTTAAAAAGATAAATAAGCTTAAAGATAAATAAATTAGACTAGTACATGGTAATAAAAATAATAAAAATAATAAAAAATTTAAAAAGAATAAAAAACACACATCAGTCCTAAAAGTAAGAAAATTAAATTTAAATTTAAATTAAAATTAAAAGGCAGAGCAAGCTAACTAAAGGCAAGTTTAAATAGGTGTGTTTTAAGAAGTTTCTTAAAAATGTTAAGAGTTTCTGCCTCTTTGATATTAAATATTTTTTCTAGGTAGATGTGCCCTTTTTTGACATTATGTCCTGGGCTGAGCCCCAGGTCTTTACAATGTCTAGACACGCCCCTGATCTAAGGGTGCACTTGAGCATCTTGATGTGCTCTACCACTCTGCCTAGAATATAGGCATAGATGATATGTCTTTTGATGTTTTTGACACACTATCAACTATTGTATTTCTATCAATTAAATTGAGTATCTGGAAGTTGCTTGGCTTTGTTACTTGGTCAAGCTGCAGGCAATTGATTGGTGGTAAGGGGACTGTCATTAAGAGAATAACCAAACAAATATGAGCACATTAATAAAACAATGAATCAATAAAGCCTTCATATAAATGTCAGAAATCAAGAAAAAAATATAGTCTGTGAGAGAATGTGAAAAACCACATAGGAGTGGCTCTGGCCAGCTCCTGCCAGCCACAAGTGCATTGATAAAGGACGTGCGTGTCATCAACAAGAACAGATCATTCTCTGCTTATGCATTATTCCAGTTTGACACTGCCAGACTTTTGTAGCCATAAGAATTTCGGTGGAGTACTATACTTTAGGAAAAGCTATTGTTTTTCCAGTGGTTAATCCAAAATTAATATACCACACTCATTTTCCTATAGAACTCTCTGGGGAAAAAAGTCAGGAGAAGAAACCCTTAAAGTGACCATCCACATCTACTCCATATCTGGCCGTTGAGTGGTGGTTTGGGGCTCGTTTGATACCTTAGACCCTGGATGACTTACAGCCATTTACTTTAAAAATACTTATGATCCAAGGGTTCACATACTTTTTCCAACAAAGCATTTAATGTTGGATAATTTTGCTCAATAAATAAATTATAAAAAAATATTGTTTTTTGTGTTTTTTGTTGAGCTGGGTTCAGTTTTAGGACTTAGATGAAGTTGTGATCACATTTTAGATCGAATTTATGCAGATATACATAAAATTCTAAAGGGTTCACAAACTTTCGAGCAGCACTGTATGTAAATAATGGGCAGTGAATACACAGCCCCCAGTCAAAAACAAAGTTCCACCAATCTAGTTTACAGTGAACACCTGAGCCAAATATGTGAATAAGGTTAAACTTTACATTTTCTGTCTGCATGTGTACAAACTATGAAAGTGATATGTATTACTGCTCAAATCCTGTGAGGCAATTTGAAATGGTGTACCTTGGTGTCACGGTTATTAGCAGCCTTTGCTGTTTCGCCGTTTGGTTTTCTTTTTGGCGTCGTCGGGACGCACTAGCGAATTTTTTACACCTCCGTCCCGGAGTTTGTATCTCGCCCGGCAATTATTCTTTGCACCTGTTTCGGTTTTCCTGCCGGTTATAAATAGCCCAGGACTTCCGCATTTCCGACACTTCGATATTGTCTTTGCTATGTTGACAACGAAGTCGGTAAGGTATAGGAAATTCGGTCGCTGCATTTCTGGTTCGTACGAATGGGAAACGCAGCAAGTCCGGTTAAAGAAATTAGGATTAGATTGGTTTTCTCTTTTCTTTCCAATCGTTTTCATTATCCTTATTCTTTTTACATGTTACCCTTTGTTTTGTATCGAGCTTTGGATAACAGGTTTTATTTTCTGTTCCTTCCTTTCACTCGTTTTTTCAAGTTTTTGCTTTGTTTCTCTAATCTCCTGTTACGCCTAGTGATTTAGTGCGTGAGGTTCTTTTGTTATTTATTCTCGCTGTTTTGAGGTTGCTTTGATTTGCCTTGTGCTATGGATGTTTTGCTCCCGTTCTTTTGTTTTTCTCCTCCCTGGTGCGGTTCTTCTGCTTTTGTATCGTATCTTTCTAGATACGTTTTTAGAATCCTTATCGGTTGCGTCTGGTTCTCCGAACCTTACTCTAACCCTCACAAGGAGATAATCACAATTTTTCAATAGATAAACTCTTTTGACTCATTGGAAATATATTTGCATCTATATCATTAGTAATTTCCAACTTTTGCGAAAGATTAGGGGAATGGTTATAGGTATCCAAAAACCTACCCAAACCTTTCCAAACCCATGAAAACCCATGGAAACATATGCAAAGCATTAAAGCTATCCAAACTATCTAAAGTTATCCAAAGTTATCCAAACATGAACACAGCTTTATTGTCCATTTGAAGCACATTTTAATATCCTATGAGGAGGCAAAGAAAAGTTCCAAAAATGCCCAACACAACCCCATTCTGGTCATAAAAGGTAATTTATTACCAACCAGTCAGACTAACAATGTAACATGCACACAATTTACAGGGTCATATGAATTACTACAACTATCTCCTATATAAACATACTCCAGCTCATGGATTACTGTACGGGACAACAAGCTGCCATGTCCTCCATTTATGTATTATTTAGCTTCTATTATAGTGTAGTATAAATTCCCAGTAAAGTTACAGTCTAGCCATAATAGATTGACAGCTCACCACCATTGTCATTACTTATGGTATTCAAATCCAAGTTGCCTCTGGCAGGGCTGTTTTCCCACAGACTCCCCATGCTTTATCATTGAGCCTTATGCAGGCTTATAGCCAATAGGTTGCTAGCTAACTAGGTATAAACTAAACTAAACCAGAATAAGAGAGACTACAGGCCCTTTAATTCTGAACTCAGCACCACTACTCTAAAACTCTGTGACATTAAAAACAATATAACACAACCAAGGTAGCCTTTCTGTGGCTAGCTAATTATACTATTATGAATACAACACCATAAAACACACATGCACACCTTGTAAACAAGGCAACACTTAGCTATGGAATCCATGCTGTCTGCTCCAGATGAAGAGTAATGGATGTAAATCTCATCACCTGAATCCAGAGGACGACTACAGCATTCAGCAGTCTCAAGCACTGAAAATCTTTTGTCACTTCGCCATTGTACAAACAAAACGATTTCTCACCGGATTTCACTACACGATGAGTAGCCTATAATGCACTCTCCTGCACAAAACTATGGAGACGCAGACACTTGTCGATGTGTAATGTTCTGAAATATGCTCATGACACGCACAGCCCTGAAAATCCCTCCCACCTGTCCAATTACCTATATTATCTCTTTGAAAAGTGTGTGCCAATTTGAACTGCGTAATGTTCTGCAGACTCATTTTTTTTTCGATTTCTCCCATGTTGGAACTTACACTGTACACCACATATAGGCAGAAAATAACTACATAATCTTAGAAAGGACGTATCTGGCTTTAATAATGCATGGAAGATTATGACTTTATTCCATACTTTATGAGAGATTTTCATAGCAGAAGGAAATTATGTGATGATTAAAGAAATTCACCCTAATAAGTGAGCAGGCAAAATAACATTTTCATTTACCTCCCGGAGTTTTTTTTGTGTTTTTTATTGTTGCTGTAATAGCTAGTATAAACTTTTTTGGTGGTTAAAGAACTGTAACAAACTCCTAATATATTTAAATGTCCAGTATCTTAAACCAGATTCGATCTCATGTAGCTCACACTGTAGTCGATATACTTTTATGAAATACGGAAGAACGGTGGCACGTAGGAACTTCATATTTTGCCCGATAATAGCCCAACTCGCGCTGATGAAGAGCATGGGCCCTATCTTACACCCGGCGCTAAGCGGCGCTAACCCAAACGCAAGTGTCTTTGCTATCTTACAACCGGAGCAGGGTTCATTATAGCCCCTAGCGCTCAAGTCGGTTAAATACCAAGTGATGGTGCGCCCATAGCAAGTGAACTGGGTGTGTTGGTCTTAAGATGTGGCCAGAGGTGTGGCCAGGATATTTTTTGGTGTATTGCTATCTTGAGCCAGCAGAAAGCGCTTGCGCTAAAACCACCACAAACCTGGTCTAAAGTCATGTCACAGTTGTTTACATGTTAATTTAATGGCACATATCAGTGCATCTACATAGGCGTGTGCCTATGCCTATGAGTGTTTATTCCATCATTTTTTAAAGTCAAACTATTGCAACTTGTTGCTCTTCTTTGTTGTTGTAGTCGACCAGTGCCGGCACTACATTCATAGGTAACGTTCCGCCGCCGTACTTTTCCGTCTATTCTACTTCCACAGAGAATATAGGTCAGCGCAAAGTAAAGGATTCAACGATAGTTTGACTTCAAAAATGATGGTATAAACACTCAAATTAACCCCGATAGACTGTCGTCGTATTTTATTTGCTTTAGGTGCACTGTGGATAGTTTAAGTGCGTTTGGTAGTGGATGCTACCGGTTACCATAGAGTTACGCTAGCATTAGCAACGTGTGTATGTCCACAAGAAGGATAGCATGGAATCAGCTGAAAATGGTCTCCAACAATCAACAACAGAAAATCAACAATCAACAGAAAAAGAAAATGACAAGTAATGATCTGTGTTACAGCTGGCTAATAAATTCAGGTAAATTACCAGCTGGTAATTAGTAGCTACACATCTGCAATGTATTGCACGTATAAGACCAGTTTTCATTTGGAAAAAAAAATTTACTTCTAGTCTAGAATGATAGCCTACTTATCATGCTGCATTAGTTTATTAATTTCCAACAAGGAATCCCGATATCAGGGAAAATATTGTAGCGAGCTCAGGAAAGGACAAGCCAGGGGTGCGTTTCCCGATAACAATCAAGTTAAGTGTGATTTCAATGAGCGATTCTACGATGACTTAATTTGTAACACGCGTTTCCCAAAACAGTTCTTAAAGCGTGAACGCGCAGTCACCTCTTAAGTGCTACTTAACCAGAGGTGTAAAATCCTGGTTCAGAAAGTGCGCCCTCGTCGAATCACGT